>JARPRH010000866.1:119481-130820 GCA_031763665.1 Calameuta haemorrhoidalis
GCTTTGGCATCCGCGAGTGTATCTCCCACCACGCTGCCATAACTCGCGGAAATCCTTCATTCTGATTGGTGCCACTTTAATGCTTCTCATTTAAAAACTATTGCGAATTTTTGCAAACAGTTTGCGGGAGGGTACTCAGGGCACCTCCAGCCATCGCCCACTTCCCGGTCCATAAGTAGTTCTGGGACACCCTGTATATATATATATAATCATATATATGACCCACGCATCTCTTACACGCTGGCTGACATCGATTACCATTGACCGAGACGAAGGATGCAATCAAAATTATCCGGCGGCGGTCTAGCGTGTTAAAGAAAGCCGGATCCTTCCAGCTTCCCCTTCTAGTATATATATATATATACTAGTACTATGTATATAGTCCTATATGCTCTAACCCATAGGGCCAGGACTACTCTCTCTTGAAACAGATATATTGGTGGCTTGTATATCATGCCGGCGGTATCTTTGACCATACATCAGCGCACACCCCCCAACCCCCTGGATACTGGCAAGCACCCCCTAGTCAGCCAGCCGAACCCAAGCGCCAACGTATATATTGTTCTTGCAGCACCCCCAGCCGTGCGGCGGCTCCCTTTGAGAGCCATTTAAGGTAATTATGGAAGCGGACTCTGCTGGACCACTCTTGAGAGCCAGATGGCATTTAAGACGACGTTATGGTTGGAGGAGTTGACGGCTTCATTTTGGAATTATTAAAAAAAAAAAAAAGATGTTAAAGATCCTTGGGGCTGTTTGGGTATAGGTATTCTTCGTCCCTTAGGGTTCTTTTTGGGATGACATTTTTTTTCTGGGGGTTGAATGTACCGGGAAGATGCTGTGCATTTTAGATCCTGCCGGTCGGGGATATCATTTGGGTTGACGAAATTGCTATTTTCTCGTGCACTTCTTCGCTGGACTTTTTGCTGGATTTTTTTTTCAGTTCTGGGTAAAATCACTCTCGAGTGATGTACGACGGGTCGGTTTTGTGAGGTAATCGGTTTTTTTATTTTCGCCAAGAATCTTGTCTCGTGCGTATTTTTGCCGCTGAAGATTTTGTGGTCCATGGTGATGCTGGGTGTATCTTCTGGCAACGTTACATGGCAAAGGGGATCGGATAAATGTATGTTTCGTCTCTTTGAGCTTTCTTTGCTTTGGGAATTTGTGAGGACTGTGAATGCTCTCAAAGAAATTTTGCTCTTGCGTCTCGTTACGATCTTTCAGAACGTCTAAGGACTATTTTGAAAAAAAAAATATTGTAACCGTACGTGATTTGCTCTTTGAAGAAGAATATAATATGTAGCCTTGCTCAGGATTATTTTTCATATTGGAAATAGCTTTTTATTATATTATATTTTTGACTACCAAAATTCCTTTTCACGAAACGCATATACTATAGTTAAACTCGAAAAACTACCATACATTACTTTTCAGCTGTTTCTCAGACCGAAGTAAGTTACACCAAAGAAGCGTAACAGGGGTAAACGTACCATCCTCGTAAATCACCATAAAGTGCCAGCAGGTTGCAGTAATTCTTTGTGAGCCCTTAATGAAACCATGAAAGTCAAATGAATCAGGTTCGGGTCTCGGCTACTGTATTTTCAAAATGTTTCATTTTTACGTGAAACCAAAAAAAAAAATTGACTGAAAAAAATGTCTCGATCGTTAATCGATCTTTAATCGTACAAAGTCGAATCCAACCGGTCGAAGATTCTCGGCAATGCTTCAAAGACGTATTACCGACAAATTGCAGGAACCTACATAACCCACCTGAATTCCAAAGTATACCGACCTACATATGTATACCTGAAGATGCTACAGATTTTATATTGCCATAGGATAAACAGAGAGAAAGAGACGGAAAAGAAAACGAATCGCGATAGCACGTGACTGGATAAATTCATGGGCGATTCGCGTGAATGGCCGATTTTCGCAGTGACCGGTGCATTAAATATGTATTGACGGACAAGGCAGCGTGTCGCAAGCCGAGTAAGAGATGCGCACGAGATATCGACAAATGTATACGAGAACTTGTCGGGAATACCAACCGATCAAAGCTGAAAAGAGTAACGTCCCTTCTATACCCCGTGGATGTGATACATTGATGATCAACCCTTGGCACGTGACGGGAATACGTATTCATTGCCGATTGGCTATTCAGGATTTTTATTATTATTATTTCGCTACAACAAACGACAATGACGACAGTCGTTCCCGTGTTCGGGATGACGTTAAATGAGGAATTTTTTTCAACCATCTTTTTCGGAACACAATGTATATAATATGTTTATGTACGCGAATTTGGAAATTATTATCATGATTTTTTTTTCGTGTGACATGTGCTTTGATAGGAGCGCGAGAGGGAAATTAATGTAGGGTAAATTGGGCTTGATATGAAAAATGTAAAATTTTTTTAGGATGGACGAAGAGGGGTGGGTAAGGATTTTTTTTTATTGATCATGTCTGATCGGTGATTCCAGATGATTATGTGAATAGCTATTTTATACGCGAGACAAATTAATTACCGGGTACCTAAATATTAAGCGAATCTTCATCCCAAAAGGCAATTGCCTGATGAACATTTCTCATCTCCTTTTATAACCCCGGTATATTTAATACGGACGCGGATACATTTCTCTACCCTCTGACGTTCGAACCCCTTTTTCGCGTAAGCGAGGCCTAAAGCACGACTTTATTAGCAAAATAATATCGTAAATTCGGTCTGATGTGCCTTGACTTTTAGCAACCCTCGTACTTGCCACCCCTGGCGGGCAAGTTGGGATTTAGTAAATTGGAGGCTTGTTTTTCATCGTGTTTTTGGGTTATTTCGAAAAATTTGCTTGAAAAACTGGACACGGAATTAATGTAGCCCAAAGTGTAATTCGTGTCGAAATAAAGTAGTGGGGAATGAAAAAATTTTGTTTTTTTAATGTCACGCGCGAATGAATAAAAATTCAAGGCAATTTGCATAACACCATTTTTATGCTTTAATAAATTAAGGAGTGTGTTATCTATGTCGTTAATGACTCACGGGGTCGTGAAAATATATTTTACTGCTAACCTTCGGACAGGGATGAATATTTCTTTAACACCGTGTATCTCTCTGTTGCAGGTAAGGGCTAAGGACCAGAGCGCGTTTTCAACGTAGGAATTATGATCTTGCTGAAAAGGTAAGCCGGTACGACACCGACTGTCGCCGCTGCGATCTTTTTATACGATCATTAATCATACAGCCCAGCATCCCACGAGATAACTCAATAAGCTCACAATAAAATAAAACATGGCCGAAAATGTACCAGGACCAAAAGTTGTCTCCATTGACTGATGAACCAGCCGGAGCTTACATGAGAATCCTGTTACAGCCAACTGCAGTCCATCAAGCCAAAATTCGTGATACGGCTGAAAGGCCCTGTCGTTCTTATCTATCGGTTAGATAACAAAGCCGAACCATGCACGACGACCCTGCAAAAGATAACGTAACTGTACAATTTCATTAATTAAAATTTTCCTTATGGGATAAGACCGGGTAAAAAAATTTGTCATCAAATTTATTTATTTAATTCAAAATATTTTTTTTGTCAAATTACAACTTTTTCTCCTTATCATACATTTTGGCATCGGAAAGTCAAAAATCCATTGTAATCCGGCACTATCAGTGACCAACCGAATGAATTGACTGACTTAGAAATTTTGAGAAAGTCACTCGGGTCCAGTTGCTCGAGTTCAAAGGTCGTGGAGCTGCGGTTGGTACCTGGTCACTTTGAATAATTTAAAAAAAAAATGAAAATTTATTATTCAATTTTTCTTTATTATCTTTTACTCTAACACGTGCTCTCTTTAATTTACATAAGGTACGTTAATAAATATCCTATATACCTAAACGCTGTCAACTAATAGGCTTTCTCGGACCACCAAAATGGTCAAGGGCATCGTGAAGACCCAAAATTGGTATTACGTTAGCATTACGTTTGCATTACGTTGGCACTACGTTAGCTAGCGGCAGTAAATATGTCGGTATTTGCTGAGTGCACTATAATCTGCTACCTACGCGCGTATTCACTGTACATCAATCACGATCAGGATGCTACAATAACAACACCAGTCACGGCACTCCTGTCTACGCGTTCTCGAGCATCGACGTACAATAAAACTTCCTCGTGATAGCTGCGAGATAATATTTTTATTTTTTAATTTTTTTTTTTTTCATCCAGACAATACACGCAACACTCGTACAGGGAGCAGTATATTTGCGAGAAGAAAAGAATACACGAAGAAGATAGAAAAAGTCAAAAGGTCCATTGAATATTTTTGCATAAGGATCCCACCCATTGGACGGGGTAGGGATTCGCCCTTCGAACCCTTGGAATTGCTTGGAGGCAAAGTGAAGAGAACTGATTTCATATTGGATTTTGTAACGATAGACTCTTTTTTTTTCAATCGTAAAATTTAATGCTGCTAGGAAAAATCCACATGATTTTGCTCTTGGTGTTGTTGAGCATCAGGTGCGTTTATGCATGGAGATTATTATCGGATATACGTTGTATAAAATATGCACTCGGTTAAAAGCTCCTATGATGCATAATAGAGTCGCTTTAACGACTTATATATTTATCCATAAGATAACCATAAGGCGCTGTAAAGGCTGAGTTATACGAATTTATAAGTCAACCGGGCCGGAATTGCAATGCGTCTTGCAACAACGAGATGCAATTTTCTCGTGTTGCAATCGAACTGCATTGGGAAGATAGAAGTTGGTACTTGGGAGTATAAAATTTTCTAGGACCATTTTTCTAAAATAGGATAAACGAAGACGTTTCTGCCTTAGGTCGATATTTCGTCCCGACGAGGATTACGACGATGCACTCGTATTCGAGTGCAACTGGCTGCATTCGTGACCCACTAAATGCATAAAGAGTATCTTTGTTCCCGGGAGTATGACAAAGTCATAAATCGTAGCCGTGAAAGTTTTGTGAGTGTCGCAGGCTGGTACGTTAAAAAAAAAGTCACAAGTGCTTCCGAAAGCTCCAAAGCGATAAAAGAATCGTCATAGTTTCGTCATAAGAGGTAGAAAAAAAAGTGCACGTGTGACACCGATAATTGGAGATAAAAAAGCAGGTTGATTTTTTCTTCTACGTATGCATTGTACGTGGAAAAATAAATATTTGACAGCTCGGTGGGAGGAATTATTTAGAAGGGTTAAAGGGAGAAATAAAAATTTCGTACAGCTTCCGCAGGCTGTTCCTTAAAGGGGGGTCAGGGGTCAGAAAATTCTCATGCATCCTAAATTCCCTCTCAAATTCTCACGTAAACGACTGTTAACGTTACGCGTGGATGATCGATCGACTTGCTGCTAAACTGTTTCACGATGAACTCACCGTAGGCTGCAACCTGAACTTCGTCCGAGTCGAACGAATTTCGTCGTTCACGCGAGTCCAGGATGCAGGTTAAGCGCGCGCATTAATCTTGCCGGGAGAAAAGTTTTGGCTGTGTCCAGCGGCATTATTGTTATTATGCTTTATAATAACAGCGTATCAATGATTCAGTGGCGATCTATAATGATCTATTCGTTGATCGGTATGATCGATGACCGCCTATTATCAAACCGTGAACTGTGTTTACTATCGGGTTTGCATGCGGCTCTGCATAATTCAACGCGAAACGGTCGCGGATGCGTCGCGACAATCAAATGATAATTCATCGTGCAATGATGCATCGCGCAGCATCCACAATTCGCATCCAGCAAGTCCATTGATCATGGACTGATCGTCATGAATTAGCGTCTTTAAATCATTGTGGGAAAAAGAGCAACAGTCTCGATTTAAGATGATTCTTTGTTACGTGATACGGTATTGACTTTTTCTTTTTTTTTTTTTATAAGTATCTCCCTCCCTTAAATGACTTCGCCCCCTAAATTGATCCGTGCTGATCCCGCAAAGCACCACTTTCGCGGAACCATAAACGGCCGTAAGGAAAATGTCACTTTGAAAAAAGCCACCACCTACCCTGCTCATCCCCCCCCCCCTCCCTTCTACCCCCTCCACACGTCCCCCGTCGTGCATGCTAATGAAAAAACTTTCAACGTGTAATAAATTTATGACATCGTAACAGTGCATGCATACCCTAATAGATATAGCAACGGGGGTGGGTTGCCCCATTCAGGTAGACGTGGACTAATTTAATTTTATCGCTCTGCACAACCCGCATACGGGAAAGGAACGGACGTGGCGAGGGGGGAAGTGATTTCTGGAGGATAAGTTTTCCTCGCGCCTCGAACGAGAAGACTCTGGGAATTTGCGACGTTGCTTTTGAGATCTCGGCCATTTTTCAAACCTATGGAAAGTTGCGTTAGAGAGAAACAAAAATAAGGGAACGAGGATGGAACAGGTTTGGTGGGTCGGCCAGGTGGAGGGAAAAAGAGGGGTAGTGAGTGGAGAGGGGGTACTTTATTATTATTATTATTTTTCATTTTTTTATTGGTCCGGGGATTCGTATGTGAATTTGTGATTTCATACTCCTTCTTCACCCCCTAATCCCATTGCTACCCTCATACCTCCTCGTACCTTGGTAATAATTTATACCAACTTCCCTCGGATTGTTCGAGCCTCTATAAACTGTCCACTCGTAGGTCCCAACGAGTCCCTTGTGTTTATCCCAGCTAAAATATCGCACGGTTGAATAACCGGATGCTGGGCTAAGCACTTCCGCCGTGGTTTAATTACGTCACGGGCAGAGGATCAATTTCGCTGATTATGCCACCCTTGGATGAGCTGCATGGTCTTTTGTAGTTTGACGCTCTTCATCCCCCTTTTTGCGCAGATTGAAAAAGTTGTGCGTGGCAGAAGTTACATTATGGTATTTAATGTACGATACTGTACATTGATTAGGTTAGGTTATGTGATAACGGTTGATGTAGATTTTGAAAAAATATTCAATTTTGTAATAATTGGAGATAATTTATATCCGTACTAATTTGTCTCCCGTTACACGTAGGTTGAGTAATTTCAAAGATTCTTCGTTGTCAAGTTTGTCAGTGTAAAAATATAAGGAAAAATTTGCTCGAAGTATGTTACGCGCTTGTTGCATATATATATATATATATATATATATATTGCATATAAGTATGCAAGTATTTTCCGTATGCAACGCACGACGACAGCATCATTTATCCCAGAGTGTCGACGTTCCTTACGCCGCGTTCGCACCGCGTGACGACGACATTTGTCAAAGCTCGCTCGGTTCTCTTTCCGTACGGTGGCGGCGCTAGTGTCGCGAGCAACTAGAAGAGACAAAGCCCAGCGGGAAAGACTGGAAACAGCAAATCGCACTTTACCAAGAGAAAAGGTCAGCACGTAGATGAAGCCGTTACTCGTGGTACACAGAGCAATCTATACACACAGGAGAAATACATCGGTGTTAACACTATCTCGCTCCGAATTCCCTGCACGGCATAAAACTACTTAACACCCCGTACGTAACCACTGGTTGGAGTTAATTATCCCGTTAAAAATAAAATTGGCACTCCCCGAAGGAATTCAAATAAATACGTTAAAAATTCCATGGACATGAATCCTAAATGCTCTTTGTCTCTTTCAAATTTTATTTTTTTCTCAAAATACGGTTCAACCAAGAGACACACTTTGTTTGCCATTCTCATTCTATTCTTGGCTCTGTCTTGAGTCCATAAATCCAACGGTCTGCATAGCCGCCTATAACTCTCGTAAAACGAGTCAAAAGACTCGATTAGCCAAGCAGACCGCGCCGAATTCCAGTACACGCTAGCGCCACCACCCACGAGACGGCCGATCCCGTAACTAAGCGTGTACGCGGCGTCGCACGGTAGCTCAGCGTCCTTAATTCCCCTTTGGGTCTCCTAGCAACGAGGCGATACGTTGTTATTTGTAATGCTGGATGGGACGCGGCAGTCGAACGGAATTTTTACGCATCGCCATGTAACGTACGTGTAACGCGACGTGCCAGTAATAGCCAGACTATAGCGTAAGGCAGATACTATATGTGTATCATATACATGTATAAGTCGGGGCTCGCTTAAGATTTACGACATGAGAGTTTAATTAGCGTGTTGAGGTGTGCGCTGTTTTACCAAGGCTATTCGTAATAATTAAGGAGCGCACCTGAACGCTCTATGGCGTAACCCATTCTTCTCGCAGCACAGCCGAATGCCGCTATGGGATATATGCACGGTGGATCCAACCGCCATGGGGATTACACGCATCCGGTGACTACAATCTTGCTTGCTTTACGCCATTGATATAGCACAGGTGTATATCACTATACGTTACTCGTAACTCATCTTTGGATATGAGATTGGGATTAGGTTGCTGCGTGTATAAACATATGAAAAATATACCGGGTGTACCGTAAAATCATTATTATAAATTATTAAACGCTCGTACCTCGAGCTAGTGAGTACTTAATTTTTTTTGAAAATTCAAATTTTGAAAGTCTTATCGAGTCCTAAGCACTCGTACTTTTTATATTTATTTTTAAATGCATTTTTCACATCTGCCTCGTAATAAAGCTGGACTTGTTCGTACGACGAATGTATCAGTGATCGAAAAGAAATATCTGAGCGTATTACGTGTATAAAAAAAAATGATATATCTTTTGATACAGGGATTTTATGTTATCCTAAGAGATTTATGAATTGGAAACGTACGAAGCGTATATATGTATATATTATGTTTTTGATCAACGCAGTCATCAGTATCCGTAACTACCTCTGCCTAGTACCGCGTTCCGATACGATATATGGGACGTTATAAAAGCGTCGCAGAGAGGGCAGCAGCGTCGATTGCTTCTGTGATGAGGTTATTCCGCCTTCTCGAGGGATGTGACATCACACCGAGCATTGCCGGTGATAAATAGAAAATAAAAGAGTTTCCCGTTCGTCAACCCCAGGAGGGAATAAATCTTGATTGAATTATCCGGGGTGCACCCCTGACGAGTGGATGTTTCCCGCGCCGGAAATCAGAAATGACACTGCTGATGCTTACAGGCGCTGAACTGTGCAAAGAGAACGTCTCGTTGAATAGCCCATTATTACATCAATATACATATATATATATATACATATATGGTATGCATGATAACGACTTGATTTTTCGTTAAAAAATACAAAATTAAAATTTACACATTTTTTTCGTATAGAATTAACAAAAATTGAAATTTCATTCTCTACTCACTACGTCTGGCCTATTCGTGGCTTCTACCACTTCGCAGTCCATTATCATCACTGTAAGTATCCAACCCTCCCAGTCCCACCGCAGAACTTTTACCATCAAGCCATTAGCTATCCAACCCCAACTCCTATTATCAACGCTCCGTTTGGTTTCGAGTCGTCGAAAATCGTCACGGTCAGTTCTCATTGATCTACCAGAGTCACTCTGGCTTCCGTTTCCGTCGGATCCCTTTTACCGAGTTTACTTTTCACTTTGCGCGAAAATCGACGCTCCGCCGTCCTATCCGTGTATCCCGCGAACGAGAACGAGACGGACGTCGACTAGGACGAGACTATCGGCTGTTTTGATCGTTTCCAATGCGTCGAAGGACTTCCGGCGAGTCCAAAGAGAAAACTTGTAACAACTTTCGTATCCGTCGCGCGACTTTGAAGACTTTTTCGAAACGTGACAGGCGACGTCGTATTACGAAAAAACGTCTTGCGAACCGCCTGCCTGACCGTGTATATTGATTTACGTTACACGATGCCCTATCATTCTTATCATTATCGTACTTTACCCTTAATTCGATCATTTCCCGACGCCCACGGAATTCGCATCGCTTTGCCTTCGAAATAAGGTAGCGAAGCGTCACCGAGCTTTAAGGGTAATTAATAATCTCGGTACTGGATGCAGCTTTACGTAATGACACTCACCCTCTGTGTCAACCCTTTGACGTGAAGGGTAAACGCTTTAACGAATCGTATAACTGGAAACTGTAGTGAGTCTCTCGTCTCGTGTATTTCTGGAGCATCCTCACTTTTTGGAAAATTGTAACCTGCAAATTGGCAAGTGCATTCTGGGAGTATTTTTTTTTTGAATTAATTATTACGCTACGTTTCACGTTGATTACCCGTGACGCTTTCGTCACTTTATATACATATATATATATTTTTCATTTTGATATAATTAGTGTCGGTTTTGTAACGAATAAACAGTTTCGTACGGCTCCATTGATTTTCTCTGTGAACAGTGTTTATTGCTGCTGTAACAATGGAGGACGTATCAAAAGATATATCCGAGCACGTGGAAGTCCTCGGGAAAATCGTTTGTCCACGTTAAAACTACCGTGGAAAGAAAAGCCACGGCAGAACCGCTGCTTAGCCGCAGGCTTGTCTGCGCTTAAGCTTTGTGTCCGAGAGACGGTAAACGAGAGCGAGAGAGAGAGAGAGAGGACACGTGTTATCTGACAGGAGACAAAGAGTAGCGGGAGAGACAAGGACAGAGAGTGCCTGCTCCGTTACTCTTGGCTGTGTGCGATTTAATGAGCGAAAATTGCCGCACAAGTTTGAACGATTTATCGGTAAGGATATGACGTGTATATATATATATATACTTGTGGTTTAGTATTTGCCAAAGTCTGCCCAGAGGACATTGACGAGACTGTACGTGCTTTTGCAGATATTTTGACAATTATCTATCTCCTGAATATTTTCTCAGCTCTCTCTTTCTCTTTCTTTCTCTACGTGTAGTCGGATTATTAATAATGGATACCCGAGTCTGCACTGAATTCCATAGGGCGTGTTCACTCTGCGGAATATCAAAGCTTTGCGTTTCAATCGTTTCCTCTTGAGTCTGACGATACGGGAAAACGAGCTCGCGAATTTCCAAAATGTGCACGTGCCCCGTTCGAATCTTTGATTATTCAACACAGGGTATATATTTTCGAATAGTTACGTGTTATCATAGTGAAGCAATTTAATAAGCTTTTAATAAAAAAATTCGTTCATGATTTAAAGTCTTATGACATCTTATTATTTTTTAAATATTTTTTTCATTCGCGTTTCCAAATTTTCGTTATCACGTTGTCCTTTAAACTTTCTTCCCTTATACCACGTCACTCATTAAGCTCACGACTATTAATAGAAATTTATGTTAGCAGCTTTACGCCAGTCCTCGTCAGGATCTGGGAGAGTATTGGAGGCATTAACGAACCAAATATAGATATAGCTTATACGTATATCAAGAGTTACCTTACATAGTAGTAATACACGATGTGATTGTAAGTAGATTTGTAGGGTCCATATACATATACAGGGTGGACCAATAACTTTGTCCACCTGGAATATTTCTGTCGTTTGTAATAATTTCAAAAAATGTTTCATA
>JARPRH010000866.1:155783-167505 GCA_031763665.1 Calameuta haemorrhoidalis
ATTGGATGGTATCAGCGGGGAGGCTGGAATTCAAGGTCCTCCTGGGTTACCCGTAAGGATCTTATATTTTCTTTGGGTGGTTAATCTTTATAGTTTATATTTTTTGGGATACTTAATTATTTTTTTAATTCTTTTTTAATTTTTTACTATTGGGATAATTTTATTAATATATTATGGCTCGTTATGTGTTTCATTTCTTTATTGTATTATCCATTTTTTTAGGGACTATCTGGACCCAAAGGAGAGAAAGGAGAATATGGAGACATTGGACCACCAGGTCTTATGGGACCTCCTGGTTTGCCTGGTCCTCCGGTTCGTATATTCTTGACGTACTATACTTTTCTTCTTTTTTTAATCCTTTGTCTTTGGGGACATCGTATAATATATATATTTTTGAATGAACAGGGTTATCCTGGACAGAAGGGTGAGAAAGGAGAAAAGAGCGAATCCGTGAGTTCTTCACTGTCTTATTATAATAATACAGTTATTCCTTGAGTATGGGTAATCCTGAAATGTATATTATTTTTAGCGAATTTTAATTGAAAAAAGAAAAATAACTAGCAATAAGTAAATTAGCGTTTTTATATATGGATTCTTAATATTATATTTTTTGTTTACATGATGGGATGTGGCTTGGAATTGATAGAAGTACAAAAAATTGAGGCGGAGACAGGTGCGTAATTATTATTTTAATTATCATCTTAATTAAATACATTAAAAGTTAATACCACACGTGATACGTGTTTGACGTTTATGAAATAAATGTATGAGTCATTTAAATCGTAGAGTTAACAAAAAATATACATGAGATATGTAAAAAGACTCAAAAGCATGCGACAGTCCTTTTTTTATATACGATCAAATTTTTGAAGAAAAAATATAAAAAAACTTATTTCAATTTTATTCCAGGGTGATGGCACATTCGAAGTTAATGCCGGCGAAGTGGTAAGCTATTTTGTCACGTTATTTTTACAATATATCATGTAAATGTGGGTTATACCTTTAATTAACGACTCATTAAATTTAACAGATAACAGGACCACCGGGACCACCTGGACCTGCAGGTGTTCCAGGGCTGCAGGGTCCACCGGGTATAAAAGGAGATCGAGGACACGATGGCGCCAAGGGTGATCCTGTCAGTAATAAAAAATTTGTATAGATTGTAATTTTGTATATTATTAATTACCCCAGCATATAAATAATTATTTTTATTTGTTACAGGGTGAAAAGGGCACTAAAGGAGATCCTGGCCCGATGGGACTGCCTGTACGTAAAATGAATTTTAGATATAATTTCTCTTTGACAATTCAACACTGTAGTGCAATTACAATGAATTGACGTGACAATATTTTTATTTCAGGGTCCCATGGGATTGAGGGGAGAGTCTGGAAGGCCCGGGGATGCCGGGAAACCTGGCACCATGGTAAGATGGGCCTCTCGCTCCTAAGATCATCATTACATGCCTTCATCAGTCAATTATTGATACTCGTGCTAATGACTTAACTATTTGCCACCGTCATTCTCTAAAATAATCGAGTGATCACGTGGATGATCTTTGAACGAATGAACTTTGAACCTCATCTGAGTAATACGTAATGACCTTTAATGATAACGAGAAAAAAAAGGAGTGGCACATAATTTGATTTTGAAAATTTTCACACTATTATCTATCTTATTGACTTCTGTGCCCCCATGCGCAGTCCCATTAATTTGTAAATAATTATCTCCACTGACAAGCTCCAAATCTATTTCGCAAGCGTAAATACCTCTCTTGATTATATTCTCGTCCAAAGCTTATCACACGATTGTGACTGGTAGACACTTAATTGGCATACGTGACTCGCTATCGTCTTTCGCTAGCGGGTTTTAACGAAATTATTAACAGTCGCAATTAAAAACAGGTTGGCGCGTGGTGATCTGACTAACAACTAACACACGAGATAGGTACTACAAAGCCAACGACAATAACCTATCTAGTGCGCAACGTCCGGGACTTCCGGAAGACGCATATTAGCCCACGTCTTTAAGCCGAGCACGTGTCGAGGCTAAAATTAACTTATCGAGAACGTTAAATATATTTTGTCACACGTTTAACCGATATTTACGCAGGTTAGGTAATAATTACAGATTGATACGCTCGCTGCATGGCTACATTGTAACTTACCTTGTTATTCCCAAAAAAAAGTGAAAAATACGGGAAGACGAATCTCCAGGTGGAATTAGGAACGCCTTACAAGGAAAAAAAAATTCATGACTAAATCCCATAAACTTGTTACTGGATTTCAATTTCATTCAACGTTATCATTTCAGTAAAATTAAATTATTTGTCAATAAATCTTATCAGTGATCCGTTAAATTTATCAAAACATCAAAAAGGCATTCCGTGTTCAACTTTGAGACTCGATATAGTTTTGTTCCTACAAAGTGGAATGGCGTTGTTCTTTTTTTTTTTCAATATTTTTCCAAATGTACATTTTGAAAGTTCAAAAGAACTATATCTGCTCCAAAGGGCGTTTGCGAAAAGTATAGTCACCCGCAAAAATCTATCGCGACTGCGCATCAGTGAGGTGTTTGTCATTAATCGTATTTAAGGTACTGGCGATTGATATACAGTCCTGCACAAAAGTTCTTAAAACACGTGAACGTCGAGATTGATGAAAATGGCGAGTTGCGCATACGAATGTAAATACTGTTCCCAATGAATGCGTAGAAGAACAGTCGGTATCCGAGTAACTTAGGGCTTCCAGGTGAACGACACTCGGCATTAGATACTTCACGTATGTACCAACAGATCAATAATATTCTTCTTAGAAAAAAAAGATCCAATTTAACTCTTTACGTTCACGTGACTAATGATTTTGTACCTGTATCTATATATATCTGTGTAAATATATATAGACATAGGTATACAATACGGTATATAAAAACTGTACTTTCCACGAGTTTTCATTCCGTCGATAATTTACAGCGATAAATATTTTCATTTTATCGGGAGCCAATTTTTTTTTCTTTTTTTAAGCTTTAAGGTAACGACAGTCTCTAGCAAGTATTATAGTCATTAACATTGTCGTAACGAGTAATCGCTATTGAGAACTTGACGCAACCTTGCAAACAAGTACTTAACGCGCAAAGGTATTTTATTCTAGATCGACGTGCTTCGTTTCTATGGGATTCAAAAATGTGTGTCCGCTCACGGGGAGCACGTTACGTAATAGATAACGAAAATCATATTTCTCTTAAAATCTATGTGTAATCGATTGTTAGATTAAATGAATCTTGAGGTCTAAATCTGTACATAATATGCATAGACACATTTGATCGCAGTATATACATATATATATGCTTGTATGCTTTTGACGCTACTCATGGATTTTTTGAGAAATATGGTAAAATTTTATTTTGTTGAAAAAGAAACATTTAACATATACAGGATGACAGTATAAACGCGAATGCGACAGATCAGTGATTTTTGTATTTGGCGTTAAAATGAAATTTTTCTCATATAGTTATTTCATATGAAAATTATCAATTTCTTTACTTGGATATTACGTTTTGCGAAATTTGATAATTACCTGGGGATATAATTTTTGCGAAAATTTTGCAAGATCTTTTAGCACGAAGCGACGTTATACTCGAATAGCAATTATCTTGTGTAATTTGAAAGCGTGTCGGGTGCTTGCAAGTAATTCGCACAGTCGATATTCTCGCGGTAATTTCGCATAATTGCGCAGGTGACACCGCATCGCGAAAAAGTGCACGCGAGAGCGGTTACTTTCGCGACGTTTGTCCCGCCGAACGGACAAAACTGTAAATAAACATCCCCGTATGCAGGTGTCGCAACGCGTGTGACAATTTAACGATCATGCGAATAAATCTGAATACCCATTAGCAGTAAAATAGTGTCATCGAAAAAAAAAGAGACAGTGACGTTTATAAAGATAAATGTAAATTGCGTTCTCCTAGGGTATTTATGTACAATTCTAAGAAATAACACGTGTGGTCACATACTGCTCGAAGAATAAAATCACTGAATCTCGTTGAAGGGGAATGAAGAAGAAAAAAATTTTAATTGCAAATACAGTCAATATTTTGTTTGCAGTCTACTCTCGCAAATCTATAGAAATATTTTGAACGATCCAAGAAAGACTATACACTCCCAATTAAACGACTGTCACATAACGGCGTCCCGTCTACTCGTGATAGACGACTAATGAATTCACGACAAATGAAAGAAAGAAAGAAAGACAAAAAATAACAGAGACAGAGTGAGAGAGAAAGTACGGTTTCAGGCAATTCTATGGAGATAGAGAGAGATGATTGTATGGGCTAACTTTTAATCCTAAGGAAGTCTAAGAAGATAAATGAAAGAGAGAATGAAAAATAATAACAAGAGAGGGGAGAGAGAGAGAGAGAAAGTGCGTATGCGTGTCTGGCAAGTAAAAATGAATGACCTATGTATAAATATATTATCCAGAGTCTGGAACGTCTTGCGAGCCGTGATTCTCGATATAGGTGCATAAACTATACCTATCTAAACACATGAGACTCCATTTTGACCGTTCGGTATGGAAATATTGACGTTAGGACGCCAAGATCGTCGATGTACTTAGAAGAGGCTTGTACAGAGGGGGATGCTGTGCCAACACGCCTTAACGAGAATCCTCTGATCGGTGGCTAGAGATAAATGCTCCACGTCCAAATTAGGACGTCGGTCGCGTTCCGATGTTAAGCCATTAGTTAACGTTAGTTAAAAAAAAAAAGAAGAAAAAGAAAAAAGACGTACGAGTTACGAGAGTAATGTAATTATATTAGCTACTTTTATATATTAATGTTCATTGTAATTTAAGGTTACCGTAAATGAAATATTGACAATTGTAAGGACGAAGAAAAGAGACTCGATGATTATACAAGTCTTTATTATTATTATTGTGTAAGGAAACTTGCGGAGAAGCCATCTTTTTGATCCTTTGAGGATTACACGACGCACATCGCGATAATTGTACACACACGCACACACATACATACACACACACGCATACGGATAATGTGACACGCGTATTTACATAAATTATACAAAAATTACGTAACACACACACATACACACACGTACATCCAACTTGCGTAATGTAATCAAACAATTTTTGTCGATTTAGGATGTAACGGTACTTTATAAGGATTTTTAAATGTTAAGCGATATATTAATATGTGAAGTTGGGGGCTGGCGCGGTCCTTGAACTTTCGCGATTATATAAAAAAAAAAATATTTGTTAATTAAGATATGGCGTTCCATAACCAAAAGACCGATGTCCTTCGTATATGAAGTCACTAACAAATTTTTGTTTCATGATATCCTGATTAATAAACAGAATGTGCATGTGCCTGTGTCCTTTGCTTATACATAAATGCCCACCTTTAATGCTTTTTTCTTCTCCCCCTCCAACCCCCTCGAACCACCCTCATTATCATCGACACCGCCCAACCACCCTCTTTGATCGTGTACCATGTCTTATTTGCTTTTGCATTTTGTTTTATCCGATTGCTAATTATCGATCGGTCTGTTTTATTTTTTTTTTCATTTTCGTATTTTAATCATTTGAAAATTAACACGTGTTAATTTGCTGCGACCACGAATATTAATTTTATCGTTTAAACCTTCTTTTTGTACTTGGTCATCGATTTGTACTTTTTTTTTTAGAATTATTTGGCAGCACAGTGTCTGTAGGATGCATGATATTTTTTTTTTGTTTTTACCAGGTGAACTTTCTTGTTTCCAATTTTTATTTTTTTATCTTTTCTCATTCTACTTATCATTCGTAATTATTGATAATCGACTGTACTATATTTATGTATTGATTTGTCAGCGATCAAAAGCATTGATTTTTGTATCGCGATGCGAATTTTTATTTGTTAATTTATCTTTTAAATAATTTTCGACGGGGATCTTTGTTGCCTGTCGGTTTTTCATTTTTTTTTTGTAATTTACTGAATAATGCGCATATTGTCGAAAAGAAAGTATTTATGATTAACAAGTAATCGTATTACCTGTGTTGATTTAGCGTAATCGTCTAAATCATCAAATCGCGTTTGTTCGACATTTATTTTTCATCAAATTTGATTTGATTTCCTCTCCCTTTCAGGGGCCGGAAGGGTTAGACGGCATGAAGGTGAGTAAAAATCTTTATTTTTAACCCTTCATTAATTACATTTTTTTTCACGAAATTATTATGATTTACATCACTTTACACAATTACGTATAAATTCGTTCGAGTCTAAAAAAAATGAACAAGTTAATCCTGAATTTTGAATAATTTCATATATCAAAAAAGCGACAGGGTGTGAAAAATTTATTTAATGCTTTCAGGGTGCTCAGGGTGAACCTGGAACAAAGGGTGAACGGGGTGATCCAGGACTGCCTGTGAGTTTTTATCCTCTGATTACTCCATTATTAATTACGATAATTATATCCCACTAATGATGCAATACATGGTCACAAATTATCTACAAGTAGGAAAATATATATATTGATGAAAATATATATATTTTTTTAATAAAAATCCCCTAGAGCATACTCCAATTCCTCAATGTTCCCATTTACTCAGTAATTATCTATAAATGCTTCCCATTTTACTTTAATCATACATGTACATGATCCATAGCAAGAGGAAATCATTAAATGTTCTTCCAGTAACATGGTAACTCGTTAGTAACGGTTTTTTGTATTTGTCCCCAGGGTACTGACGGGATTCCCGGTGGAGAGGTATAGTGGCTTATGATATCACTGAACTAATAACTATCACGGGCATAAAAGGGAATTTTCGGAATGTTACTTTGTATTATTTATTTTTACCATAGACCTTATTTTCAGAATTGATCACACATAATGACTTTTCTTTTTCAATGCTGGGGTTCAATATTTTCGTTCCGAAGGATCTCTTTTTTTTTAATTATATAACCATGTACTAGAGTCCCGATAACAATATATTATTTTACGCGAGGCTATTATTTAATTTAATCCAAACATTTTAGTTGCCCGATGTCCATAATAAATTATGAATAATGGGTTTAATGTACCGTACTTGCTGTGTATGAATTTCAGGGTCCAAAAGGCGAAAAAGGCGCCCTGGGCGAGGCTGTGAGTATTATTTCATGAGTATTAATTGATTTTTCAAAAAAAAAACAGAAAAAAGAAATTTTTATTTTAGGCTTTGTATTTATTCAACATGTTTCATCTGCCGAGTAAGATTTGTCGTACGTGGAGTGTGTCATAATGAGTCATAATGATAGAATTTGAATACTCTTATCAATTAACGTAATTAACTTCATAGTACAAGTATATACATATATATATTTCTCTATGATAAAAATAATTTTTTCTAAATATTAATTTGAATAAGAAAATACTATTGAAATTCATAACCAATATGATTGATGTATCAATATTCATGAATTTTATATATCGAGTATCGATGCATTATTCTCATAAATGAAAAGGGCACCATACTTACCAGTAGCCACATTTTCTACTCTTCGAAAAGCCACAAACTCCATAGGATCATATCGTACCAATAAATTACATAAGTATTATATCAAAGCGGCAATGGCGTAAAGTTGTTATATGCTGCCACCACCATTCTCCAAAATAGGAGTAGCATAGCAATAATGAAAAATACTGATTGCGACCCGCAAAAAGACTCACGAAACATAAAGTCCACATAGTGAATACAGGGAGACATTGTTAGGCCGGAACAAAGAAAATAATAAAGACATGGTAAACAATTGATGCGACGTAACGAAAGAAAGAAAAAAAATCATCGAAACAATGCATTCGGTGCAAAGTGAAAAAAGAAGCTCCATTACTATTCATCACCTCTCAGACTATTCGTTCTAATGAATTATGCACAATTCGTTATCAGTACTATGCACAGAATTTTATTATGCTTGGCCTATTTGCACGCCGCGATACCTTGACAGAGTAAAACTATCCAGATAAATAATAATGATACGAATTGAAATTTGTTCAGGGTCCAACAGGTAAACGAGGCCGTAAAGGCGATAAGGGAAGTAAAGGAGATCAAGGTGTACCAGGATTAGATGCACCGTGTCCTGTGGGTCCTGATGGTCTCCCGTTACCAGGATGTGGGTGGAAACCAGCCCAGGTACTGTATCTTCTCTTGTAACAGGCTTAAGTTACAATACTCCCTTAAGAGCACTCGTGGCCAAGACAAAGAAAATAATGGAGCGAATTACAAGGCTCTAGTAATACCACGTGTGATAACACTTGATAACAAGGAACAGGAATGACAAATCTTATTTGACTAAACGTAGACGCCAGATGGCACCGTGATAACTGTTGTAACCTTATTTCAAGATGGATGCTGTAATGTGTTCCCTTTTATGCTTTCATGTTCTACCTTATCGATACTCCATTTGGTAATGTGCTCGAAAGTGCACTTAACCTTTTGAATTACCATAAGAGCAGAGAGTAGTACCAATCCAATAGACTAAGAAAATGTAGGTGACGCCACTGACGCATTACAGATTTCAACTGAAATTCTCTTGCCTCTTAGTACTTTCTGGTAGTTTTATCTTTGTTCTGCTTTAACACTCTTTTGTCGTAGTTTTTCCTTAGTGGATTAGACTAATTACTAATTGATTACTAATATGGTGTGCTGTGAACGAGATCTTTGTTTGGGACTGTCGTGTCTGGTTATCAGGAAATGATGAGCACTTCTTCACCGGCTGCGGCTGGACCTGAGCCTGCGGAGACGGATTACGAGACGGACGAGCAGGATGAGGAGTACGAGGAGTACACGGATCCGACTGGCAATTTAGCTGAGCAATAATACTCGCAATACGCTGCCCTATACTCACCACCTAAGACGTCTTCGTCAATTTTACAAGTCGACTCACCTTCTTCCTAAACTAACGCGTCCTGGTAATTTCATTCCTGTAGATATAGTTATAACAATGGGTGCATGAAGAATAACGAAAATATGTGTATGTTAAAATTGATTGGGCATTTATTTTATTTTACTATTTCCTATGTGGAAGTTATGTGATGATTATGATACTGATAATTAAAATAATGTAAAATAAAAAGAGGCTAATGATCCAAGTGATCGAAGCTGTATCAACTAAATGTGAACGGTAAGAAAATATTGTTTTTTTTTTATTTTCAGCCAATAAATAACATCTTGCACGAATGGCTGGAAGAGGAAGGGCAGTGATACTGACGAGATGGACAGTAATTAGTTATTTTTTGACAGTTATCAAGGATTCATCGTAATCCACTCATTCATCGTATCCTAAATAAACGTAATTAATCAAGTTAATATTTAAAATTAAATACCTTACCGGTAAGTGTTGTAAATAAGTGTACTTACAGTGTCTAGCGCCCACAGTGTTGTGTGTACATAATAAAAATCGATAATGAAAACGATAATAATGGCTACAATAATAAATGACAGATATCGCGTAATGCGTTTTAATTGAACGTGCTTATGCTTTCGGATTCGTACGAGATAAAGTTTGAAAAAAAAATCCAACCGCAATCAATGACGATTCGTTTAATGATAAATAGACAGAGAGAGATACAGGGAGGATTATTTCTAGAACAAAAATGTATTATGAGAATTATTAATGATTAATTTAGCTAATAATTATACTTTTTGTAACGCGCAAAATGAACTATGACATGTATCTAATTTATTTGCGCGCGAATCATGAAAAGTGCGCGTATGAGATTAATTAATTAACAGTTTGCACAGATTGCATTTTTAAGAAATTTCACTGTTAAATGTATTAAGCTTCTCATTTCTTTTTCGCATTCAAGTATTACGTAACACGTGTAGCATTTCAGTTGTGCTTCATGTGCAAGATGCAAGGTTGATGCTTTTCAAATTTAAATTTTGATACGTATGATAAGTTTAATTCATTCGACAATTTCGAATTTGTCATTCATGCCGCAGGGATAAAAATATACAATGTGTAAACGTATAATAACATTAATAAATGCAATTGATAATTAAATCATTGCCGCATTGTCGTAATACAGAAACGAAATGTAGAATTATTTTTGTTGTCATTTAAGTAAATAACAATGCCCAAATTTGACACGCATCAGCCATGCTTCGAGCAAAACATTAATCTCTGTAACATATATGTTTATTACTACGGGTTTCAATAAGAAGATCAATTTCTTTGTTCCCATTAAGTCAGGTCATTTTTTATACAGTTAGAATAGACGCATAGTCTTGTATTTGCACTAAATTAATAATATCGTTATATTTAAGATAAATAAATCAAGTGTACACATGTCAATATTAACAGATATTGTAATAAATTTTCTGTGCATTATAATTACTCATGTTATCTCATTCGTACAGGCCATATTCTTTATGTGATTTATTTTATTAATTAATTTGCAGTTGTCAACAAAATTTTATTTTATTTATATTAAGGGACGTAGGATAGCTTCGAAGTGGGGATTACTGAGAACCTTTGTAAATTTTTCAAAAAATTATAGTTTTGGGAGGTCGACCAATCATGAAGCTTTAAAGAAAATATTGTTACTAGATGTCGGGAACGTTAGAGTAGTCAGTTAGTAGCCATACGCGGGACCAGTTCGGTACAACGAGACACAACCATATACAAGTATGTACTCTTATTCTATTTGAACTATTATTTTTTATAATATGCAGATCGATATAATATAAAACTGTTGTGACCAAATTGAAATTCACCTTTATTCTTTTGTTATTAAATATTAATCAAGAAATTAAATGTTACGAAAATGTGGATCACCGTAAGAAATGGTCAACATGTAAGATGTAAAGTTAATGATTTAACACTATACCTTAAGTCAATATTCTTACATGTTGTTTAGAAACGAGAATAAATGTATTTTAGCATTAATTTCCTCAATATGCTTGCTTCACTTTCTTTTCTTGATGTGACTTTTAATCTTTGCCACAGAATATAATTATATGAAATATAGTGGGAACATTGTACGTGTAATGTAAACATTTTATGGGTAAGGGTTAATGAAAATACAGATTTTTTTAACAACATTCATTATGTAATTATTGATATAAATTTTCATGACATTTAAGATATTTTTTTTCATAGCACACTAACCATTTGATATTTTGTGATGCTCATTATTCGTAGTGATAATTAAGTTTAATAAAAGAGTACAAAATGTCTAAAAATTGGCTTTACTGCTATGGAGCAGTTAAATTCACGTTGTTATAAATTTTATAATGTAAACAAATCATATTTGCAAAAAATTCATGGGCTTAGAACTAGTGTTTTGTACACATTTAGTCTCTTATGTCACAATAGAAATCAACAAGAGACTATCAGTCTATTAGTGATCATTCTATATTAGATTGTTGATTGGTCTCAATACTTTTAGGAGTATAGTACATTGAGTCTAGATAGAATCGTACAAAATCAGTCACTAAGCTTCTGTCTGGAATGCTTTGACTCATTCCATACATAGCCATCTGAAAAAAGAAGAATGGGGTATAAATTCAAAAGATGTTATTGATTTGAATAGCGTAATGAATTATCAAGTATTTCATACCTTTCCTTCGACTGGCTCGCCAGGCTGTTTTATAATATTTACCAGTTCATCCTTAACGTCATTTAAAAATCTATCAGCCACTCCTTTTTCTGTGTGGACATACGTAACACATATGTGAATACCACTTGGAAACTG
>JARPRH010000866.1:188074-205055 GCA_031763665.1 Calameuta haemorrhoidalis
CACGCCGGAACTGTCGCAAGACGCGAGCTTCTGATACGGCTCGTTCCATTTGACGAGTATAACCTGAAACGGAAAATCAACGTGTGTTACGATAATAAATATGAATACACGTGACGTAACGGTAAGCGCGACACTGTGCACAGTTGGATAGACTCAATACGTGTCTCTGGATATTCAATTCGCGTGTCGACTAACGAACTGAATGCAACGTCAACACTCGACGATAGGAATTCACGGTGTTGCGAGGAAGCATGCAGCGTAAAGTTACGTAACGAGCTGCCACGTGAAAATCAGGATGCATAAAGGCGAGACTTAATATTCGAGAATAAAAAAAAATACATACAACCGAAATTCATTTAATTCATATTTTTAGATAAATTTTGATAAGGGTCGTTACGTCATGTTTGGGACTAGGTAGACGGCTAATGTTTTTCAAGAGATTTATTTCTTAGGGGAGTGCTGGAAGTTTTTGGTACACCCTTTATGTTGGTATACGTTTATATATATGTATGCTTTAATTCGGTACGAAAAAATTTTTGCTGGTGAGAAATTTTTTTTTTAATTTTTCGATAACTTCATGATTTTGTCGTTAACAGTCAATTGTTTGAATTACTTTAATCTGAGGGATGCTTCACCCTGTCTCAGTTACCTTGATTTATTTTGCATAGATCTTGGCCGCCTTCATAAAATTTCAAGGTCTCGGCCATCTTGCTACGTTATTCATGGGATAATTTAGCTTAAGCGCCACTTGCAAAGGGTCTCACACCTACTGAACACTTTTCAACGGTTCGCTCCTTTTTTTTTCTCTCAGCAAAATCACCCCGACGGGTCAGAAATTCGCGATTATGTCATAAAGTCCAGGTACAGGGGTTATCCGAGAGCAAATATTCAACCGAAAGACTATTTTTTATATCGTCCTTGCTCCGTGTTAATTTTTTTTTGTAACCGCGTAAAATAAAAAAATATTTTTTAATAACTTTTTTTACGACCAATACGTATGTGGCGTCGTCAATTTCGAATTGGAAAGAAAATAGGAGTGGCTTATATTATTTTTCATTTTTTTTATTTAATTCTCTATATTTAATTTTCACTTAAACCTGATACAGGTATTAATGACGTAATTAATACACAAGTTTAAATACCGTAAACGAATGTCTGCTTTAAGTCTGATTATAAGTTTTGCCAGATTGCAACGACAGACCAGAGTATTTCATTGCAAGCGAAGCCCAGCATCCACGAGATCAAAGACGCCAGGAGACGCCGTTTCACGAAATACGAATTTCACAGCAACTTTCTTATTACTCTGATATCCGTCCCAGTCGAAATGTACAAACAAGAGAACCACGAAATCCTACGTCATCTTACGGATCCTTTGTCCTTCCGCAACTCATACGAATTACTCAACGTGATTCACTCCGCTTTGATCATTCGTCGCGGTCGTATTTCGAACAATGGGATTCATTATTACTTCGTCTCTCGCAATTTTTAGTTCCGTGTATAATAATAATGGCAAGACACAATTAACGTGCACGTTACCATAGCTACCGTACGAATATACGACATAAAATATATATGATATTCTCATACGAAGCAAAAACAATATTTAGTATTATACAAATAAATTTATAATGCTATAACAATAATAAAAATAAAAACCCAGCTCCAAACGCCCCTTAAAAAATATATCGTTTGCCAATGACTGTCAAGTTTTTTTTGCAAAAAGAAAACCTTGCAAAAATAGCCAAAAAAATTAAGTAACCTCTCTTACGAATTATTCCCGAATTTAAAATTATTATATATATAAGGAAGCATGTATAACGGGTGTCTCTAACTTAATGATAATCCGATCGATAATTCTCTGTCAATGCCCTGACATCACGGAAGCGTCTCGTCCCGTTCTATTTTTGGATCTATGGAAAATAAGCCGTGTCGCTTGACAAACGATGAACAACTTATTTCCCCACATTTTTTTACCTTTTGCACCTCGTTATTTATCCACGAAAAAAAATTTCTGCATTGCGGAGAATCCATCGTGTTGGACGATACGAAGCATGCAACGTGCTACCACGTGTCAGTACTATACATATATAAAATACTCGACGAGTCGAGGGCGGGAATTTTGAAAATATTGCATCATCTCGTGTAAGACCACGCTGGAACTCATTAAGCCTAGAATTATTGTATCACGACACGCGAATTTCCTATCAGGATCTTTAGAATCGCATGGTGCATTTATCTAGATTTCCTTATATCCCCCCCCCCCCCCCTCGCCACCTCCTCCCGCCCATTTGGTCACCAACATTTGCATAAAACATTTCTTGCACTGTTTTGCATATCTGAAAAGCACGTGTGGCGCAAGTATTTTATATATTGTCATTAGTAACTATAGTGGAGCATCTTATATCAAGAGGGTATCTCTAGATGATACATCCCTTAATAAAAAAAAATACGATACGACCCTAGTTTCTCTATCTGAACGTATGTAAAAATATTGTCCAAATCTTTCATATTGTTAACATAGCCGTATTGGACAAATTATATTCAACGTGCGAGGCTTCGAATTGGTCTTGAGAAATTTCTGTATAAAAATATTTCTGTTGTGCTATATCTATGTATATGCTATATATGTATTTATATATACATTTATATATACATATATAGCGTGAGAAAAAAGTATCGCTGTCCATGTACGTAATACAATACCGGCCATCTTTTACAAAGTGGCTGCATACGATATACTGGAGGATATTTTATTTTCCAGAAGACGTTTCAACGACGTCCCTCGAAGGACGTATAAGTATCACATTATCAGATGTATATGTACTTGGAAGCGAGATGATCTAGAATGATGCGATTTAATCAACTGTGAGGATGAATATACATTTTTCGTAAAATTTTCATCTGTCGTTCGTATTTTCTACAGTGTAACCTGGCTGAAAGCTCCTGTTGACTTTTAAAAAAAAAATTTACTAGTTTAGGTAAATACGAGGATCAATACTTTACTAGGGTATTTGCTAGATGCTCCGCCATGAATATCAAAAGGTTACGAAACTTTCTTATATCCGACGAAAGACGTCATCTTTCACGTGTTTCGTAATTATATAGGGGATGAAAAAAAAAAGTAATCGAAAAGACGTTATAAAAAGTA
Source organism: Calameuta haemorrhoidalis (assembly GCA_031763665.1). Taxonomy (NCBI): domain Eukaryota; kingdom Metazoa; phylum Arthropoda; class Insecta; order Hymenoptera; family Cephidae; genus Calameuta; species Calameuta haemorrhoidalis. The sequence continues at coordinate 191,223 of JARPRH010000866.1, forward strand.
CCTAGATATATTTGAGGGCGTGACGTATGGAGTGATGAAAGATTTTGGAAAAAGAAAAGATTGCCAGGGGAAAGATGACCTGATTGATAAAGAGGGTCTACTTGTTGGAGATGTTGATACTACCGGAAGTGGAACCAGGAGGGTAGGTATGAGATTATCGCTGGCATCCGGTGAGGCTGGGGAGAAAATCAGTGGCAGCAACGAACTTCAAATTCGGAAGAAAAAAAAAGGAATGTGACGTATCATTGGGGAGAAAAAAAAATTGACTTATCAATCAAATAAATGTTCAGTCTATGTCGCGGGAATTTGCTGGGTTTATTTTGATCAATAAAAAAAAAAGCGTGATCGAATTTTCGCGAGATTCCGATAATCAAATAAAAAGGACCCGTCCCGTTCGGATTGTTAATTAATCAACGGAAATGGAACTGAAACTACCGATATAGAGTTTCGATCGGCGCCAGGAAAATGGCGAACGCGTAAGTCTAAAGGCTGTAGTGGGTTTTCGATTGGAGTCTCAGTACGTTATTAGGAACTTTATCGAATTTACCGAGCGACTGAGAGGATGGAAAAATGGTTATCGATTTTTTAGTTGTCAATCACGTGGAAATAGGTGGGCAAGTGTCAGCGACGTAAAATACGGGGCAAATTTTTTTTTCATTTTTGTCGAAAACAGGACAAAATTTTTTTAGCAATTTTCATCTTGCGAAAATTCGGTAATTACGTCTTAGTGAGTATTACCATTTTTTTTAGAGCTTTCAAATAAACATGTACCATATGTACAAAGTATATTTGATAATTTCAAAAATATCTTTTCCGCCCTTTTCCAAATCCTTATGATAAAAAATATAAAAAATTGTTCTAAATCCGTCACCCTAATTTCATAGGTATATATGTATATACATATATGTATGTCCACATATGCTACTACGCACGTACGAATCTCAGTACCAGTACTGCGACAATGCACGAGCAGGAATGCAATGCGGTAGAAGTTGCAGTAAATGCACGGATGTTTCTCCAAGCTCCAACAAATCAATGGCGTGTCCTCGGACTGGCCACTACGTCTTCCCGAATGTCAAGGTTGCCGTAGAGCGCATCCACATGCATAGCATCCAAATCCAATTTGCGTCTGAATTACGTAAAATCGACTATTCCATTAATTCAAGAAAAAAAAAAATATCCCAAGCCACTAACGAATATTTCAAAAAAACTATTTCGTCAACTAACTCGTCGTTCCTCATGAAACCCACTACAGTCATCAGTGAAATAACGAAATCTCCATTTTGACATAAAGATTGGAAAAATTTACTCCTTCGATTTTATCCTACTTGGGAAATGCTCCAGTCTCTGGTCAGAGTCGTTAATTCGGCATAGTGCGGCTTGTTTTCCTAAGGGTGGCCGCATCGCGGCTTCAATTTAGTCCGCGCAACCCCTTATCGCCAGAAACAACCCTCAGGCGAAACAGTATAATCACACTAGGCAGCCCCCTACCCCTAGGCTTCCGTGAACCCTCTCAAACTCACACATGTTATTACATACACACGAGCCATACAACCCCTATACGAAGCTAATGACGTTCCGACTGTACTAAGGGGATGAAAAAATTCTTACATCAGTGGGTTCAATTCTAACAAGATTTTCTCAACTAGCTTCAGTCACCCTGATCGGACCCCACCCAGGATATCGCCTTTGGAAAAAAAAATCCCCAGCATCCTCCTTGGGTCCAGATCTGTTTTGTGCATTCGAAAGTAAAAAACGAAAATCCTGCTACTACCGCCTGAAGCACTTGATAATATAGCGATAGGGGATGGCTTATACACGGTGATCGAAATTCAATTTCTAAAACACGAGATTCCTCTCACGACGTCATTTTTCGGACAACTGCTCAAACTAAATAAATCTTATCTCCGAACCCATACGATCCCTTTGGGTTTTCGTAAACACATTTTTTTTTCACACCTACTGCCTGCAATAGAAATAATCAATAAGGGTATGCTTTGGAAACGTAAAAAAAAATTAATCAATCTTTTTAATAATTATTTAATTAATCAATCGATATCGTTAAGCTAAACGAGCCTGCCACTGGTCGATGTCTGGTACACAGCGATATGTGATCATTACCGCAATTACAGGGTGGCTGTTATAAAGCTACCCGACGCTGTTAACGCGATCATTGGACTACAAAAGGTGAGCCCGCTAATATTAATCGAAAATTACATACTCGTTTAACGAATCTTAATGACAGTCAACTACCGCGAATAATTGCACTATCGATCAATATGGCTTCGGTTCGTACTAGGTACGACCTAGAACAGAAATAACTATGAAAATAGAGCCTTACATACGGATCATGGCTGTACCATACATATATACATATGTATATATTAAACATATCGAGCCATATCGAGCGTATGGATTAGTTTCCTAATTGCACCGTGTAATTTGACAGGTATGCTACATTCGCGATAACTACCACTTACGATTGCCATTGTTCAAAAATACGTGAATATACAATAAAAAAATGTTTTTATCGCGAAAATCGTACAGGTTAGGAATAAAAGTAAAAATGCGAAAAATCGTATCCAAACCATGCATTGAGAACCCCTGGGTTAAAACAGCACTGCGTATCAGATCGATAACCTACCGCTACCCTTAAACTCTGAAATTGCGGTACCGAAGGGAACGCAAAGCCAAAGACGATTTTTTTCCCCGTTAAGGTGTCAGTGAACGGAAAGATACTTTTTTAAAATTAAATTTCATACAAAAGCATCAATTTACGTGGATCTTATATTCGCGTGTTTGCATCCCTTAAAATTTTAATCCTCGTATCCAAAGTGATTCTTGTCACCTTTATAACGACGCCCGACGTCGGGTTGATTTTTTTTCTATCTGTCTGGCACATCGACGAAAACAAAAAAAACTTCGTTAAAACCACAACTAAAATTTTTCTCCTTATACACAAGTTACATGCTATAGGATCCTTTAAATATTTAAATTTGAAATTCAAGGACGACGTTGAAACCGAGGTTGGGAAAAATCTTTAACTTTTAAGCCAAAGGACTATCAGTCCTCCGTGAATCTAGTCGGTGTATAAGTATTGATTAGATTGTGATAACGATTAAATTAGCCAGGTAAACGAGACAAAGAGGGAGCTCCGACAATGGCCGAGTGTGCCAGGAAGCTTTTGTGTCGACAATGGAGATATGCAAATGATTTTAAAAGATATTATCTTAAGGCTATTGTTATTATTATAGACGGAGAACAGATATTATATAATTCCAGTGGCTACTCGAATCAGTGACGAAAGGATTGACGTCCCGTAGATATCAGTTCGATTTAATTTATTTCAATTAATTCATTCGATAATCCAAGAAGAGATCCTCTTTTGTCTGTGACAAGATAGAAGCATGGGCTTTGATATTTGAATTCTACTGGGTGTATATATATATATATTCCCATTGAGATAAATGACGTATGAATAGTTGAAATTCGAATAATAATAATACCTAGGCAAAAAAATAAAATTCTACCGTGATAAGTAAAAATTAATGCGAATTGCGTAATCCAGTGCAACCGAAATTTCGACGAATCGAACTTCATTATTTTATCGAGGGACTGATAAAAATTGATTTTTCTATATCATTTATATACAGGCGCCTATTGAATCTTTCGTCGTTAGTTTTTTTTTTTTTATTGACTCGATTAAATTCACTAGTCCTGCCCCGAAATCATAAATCCGGGCAATAAATATCCTACGCAATTTCAAGCCTTGTCGAGAAATATGGTACGTGGAATCGATCCTGACATCCTTATTGGTTCTAGGTATCAGGAGAGCGTGGAAAGTTCTCGTGAGAAATAAGAAAGGAAAAGGAAGAGAAAAAAAATAGTGCAAGAAAATCCGACGTCAGGACGTATGGGTAATCTTGAGAATTATATAAAATAAAGTCCCTGAGTGACAACAGCGACTGAATATTACACGAATTAAATCCTCGAGGTGTAAAAACGTCGGAGGACGTCAAAGTTGACGAAAGAGTAGACACGTTAAAAATTTCTCCTGGGATTCAGATCGCGAATCTCAACTCGGTATCATCTTGGAAATTCTACTTTGTATATATCGTTGTCTTTCTCTTTTTTTCGAATCTCTCAGCCTCCCTTAGCTCCTTGTTAAATGTCTTCTACTCTTTGCATCCTTCCGTATTGCGGCATTCGTGTCTCTGGGATTATCTGGTTAAACTCGGTCGAGTAGCCTTCAAAGCCCAGTCGGTTAAATTAATACTGAAAGAAATACCCACTTCGTGCTTACGGTACCTGGTACCTGCTTTGGATGAGGTCCAAAAAAAAAATAATCTAAGATAGGAATTACTGTTAATATTTCACGAAGAAATTATAAGGCCATATTGTGTCATGTGACTCCAACACTCTTGTACAGTCGTATTGCCAAGTTATTCGATCTAAGAGAGTTGAAGTAATGAAACGGTCAACGACATATATTTATAGGTTAATCAAAAAAAAATTATATCTATACAAAGTATATACATAAGAGTGATATAGGATATGGTAGTGATGAAAATAATTAAATTACAAAAAATACATGACATTGCATAAAAAAACAGGGGGCTCAAACTTCGAAAAAAAAATTTGAAGTCGACTTCGTCCCCTGAGCTGTCGACACGTTTCGAACTGACATATGAATAACTGAAGGCGTATTCGTCCGCGTAGACGTATATAGATTCGACTCTGCGCCATGCACGCGAATACCTGTGCCAAGGGCAAATTTGCCCAACTGCAGAAAAGGAGCGTCGCGACGCTCGCGTCGGCAATTTATAATGTACAAATAATTAAACTGACTATATAACTTTCAAATATCTGCATAGTTACATATAGAACGTTCTTCCATCTAGGTATGCAAAAATATATATATGTATATGTATATTCCTAGCGAAGGTCACTGCTGCCGCAATGGGGTGAAAAAAAATAGGTAGAACAAACCAAACTAATATATCGAGTCGAAAAAAAAATACCCCGATAACCGTTCCGATAAACCCCAATGTGTATTGCAAATAAATAAATATATATATGTATATACACATAGGGGTGGAATTTAAAGCTCGTGTGAATTCCAGGCGTCAACAGAAATTCCCCATGCAGTGTTGCGATGCATCGCTGTGAAGGAAATATAAAAATAAGGGATGAGGGTAGGTCGAACCAGTCACGTGACGCGAGCCAGGAAGCCTCTTTCACCCTTGTTTTCGGTCGAACCCGAACGAGGGTGAGAGAACGTGCAGCGAGACGCAGTAGGGCGTCGCACGAAGAAAGGGGTTGGCAAGAGGAAAAAAAAAAAAGGTGAATCCGAAATGCCATCAGACGGGGTCGCATGAAGAAGCGTCTATGAGCTACGGAGTAATAAAGTTTCAGAGGACACAGAGGCTGGGAATATAAGGGGTGGGCAATTTTAATCCGGCATTATTAATGCCAGTGAAGCTCGCGAGCATCTCCAAGTATCTGAGGGATGTAATCGGGTGAATAAATAGATACGGCAAACTGCTGAAATTAGGCTGCACTTTAACACGCACCGTGTTAACCCACCCTTATAAGAAATTAAATGAAAATTATTCAAAGGGTTGTTTTCCATTCGACACCCCCTTTCAAAGCAGAGCAGACAAACAGGTGCACTCCGAGTGCAGCATCCTTTAAAGGAGCATCCCGATAGAGGGTAATAAAGACAAGGGGTAGTTTTGCATCTAAAATTATATCAGGTATTGTTCCACAGGATTCACATATGGTTTGGTACAAGGGTTGAATCGATGACTTCGGCACGTTCCAAGTAGCTCGGCGCAACCCTCTACTATATCGCAGCCACCCCTATTCATTTCTCGATTTAACGCGTCCGTCACGCGCGCGAGTCTCGATTCTTTTTCTTCATGATAACAAATATTCTCCTATATTGCGCGACGTTACGGTCGGTACGTACGATGAAAATGGGCTGTGCATGGTGCGGCAACTCGCATGGGGTTGGCCCTTGAGAGAGGAACCCTTGGGAGGGAATTGGTTGGCTCTATATTTTCTTACGACGTTCTAGCAGCGAGCAACTTTCATCCCCTAACGCCCATGGACTTTCGTCGTGTAAACTTAAAGTCGAGGGCGTCGCGTGAAATTAAGCCGGGCGGCCTGAAAAGCAACGATACCGGTTTGCCTACGCGGAAATATTCTCAACGGCTCCCGCGCGCCATCTATCGGTGCTGAATTCTAATTAAAGCCCGCGAAATTTCAAAGTTCTTCTACGTCTGGCCTGAGTGTCCTTTGTACGCGTAGACTAGACCGATAATGTCTTGCGGTATTTTCGTCAAGGGTGAACGAGTCCATAAACATGTATTTAATACAGGCTAAATCGTTTATCTAACCCTCTCCAACCCTTACGACGCGTAGACCCTTATGATCGCCAACAATGGAAGACCCTGTGACGCTAACCACATTGTTGAAGGAAATTGATTAAATTTCGTCCTTCTTCGCCGAGACCCTCGTTCACCTGTTACATTTTTCACCCCATTTACACCCCTCACGTGTATTTGTCATATACGTTAGAGCAGAGAAAAACTGTTTTTAACATTTGCACACATACGTGCATACAATGTACAGTATCGAAGGAGAAAGATTCATTATGGAAAACAATAAAGCGATAAAACGAGGGCTGCCTTTTTTTTCTATTTTCTATGCTCAATTTACGGAAGATTCGAGTTAATTACTGCGAGCTTTAACAATACGGTACATCTGGGATTGACCCCATTCAAACCCTATCTCACGATCGTGTGGTAATTTCACGGACTGAATCCCCGGAAACCCAAGTGGCCAGTAGACGCGTTCTCGATAAATCAAACCACAAAACAATGGCTCCTCTGGTCCATGTTATTTTTACTGAACGTAAGGCTCGTGCAAAAAAAACTAATCAAAATCAGTCCCCGTTATAAACGATATATATGTATACAAGCACCCAATGAAATTCAATTAAATTACGTGAAACGATAAATAAAGATCATAAAATATCACTGGTAAGGCATATTAAGATTCAATAAATATCAAACAAAATAATGATCGCGTAAGAGATGACAGTTTTGACTCACCTCGCTCGATAAACGATAAATAAAGATCATAAAATATCACTGGTAAGGCGTATTAAGATTCAATAAATATCAAACAAAATAATGATCGCGTAAGAAATGACAGTTTTGACTCACCTCGCTCCGATGTCCTCTGAGGTTGTAGTTCGCGCGAAGCGGTAATTCAGCAGCCCTTGTTCTGCAGTGGGAGGTAGTAAACGTGACTCCAACCAGACCTCGAGCATTACCAGTAGCCAGCCATCCCTCCTGGTAGTAATTTGTACGATTCAGCTTCCATCCTTCGTCCTGTAAAGTAAACGGGTAAAGGTTTAACACGGGCAGTACACTCGAAAGCCAGTTGTCTCGCGTTATAAAATGAACTGTCTACGAGTAAAAGAACGTTCACTCTGAAAAATAATGGCTGCAGTAGACACCAAGATTTTCTCCGTGATCCCAGCTACGGGATAACGGGTGACCGTTTAGTTACTTCTAGAACAAAATTTGACGTACCAAGTAAAAAAAAGTGAACTTTCGATACAGAGTGAATCGTTCCAAATTTTTTATCGTAAATTCTAATCGCAACCAGTCCGTGTCGTCATTCCAATCACGTAACACATCCCTAACGACGTAAACAGCAGGAAGCTGTACTGGAATTGAAAAAGGGAACGTAAGAACTGAAACGTCCCATGAATGATAAGAGATTGGAGTGACAGTCAAATCTACGAATGATATTGATTTTATGTAGTGTTTATCAGAAAAAAATTTACTAGGGGAGGGATTCGAGATTTTTTTAGGTTTTAAATAAAACTCTGTACCAATATGTGTATCTCGGTAAGAAATTATTTTTTGACGTATTTCTTTAAGCTACAGAGACGTCATCATTTTTAAAGGATTGGACGTTCAAACTGAAACGCAAACTTCAACGCTCTACTTATATTCTCGTGAGATATCGGTACACTGAATAAAATGGTGTTTCTTATGCAGGTAATTTGAAATTCAAATCCCTTGTCAGTTGCGTGTAAAATAAAAAGAAACGGCTCTCGCGCCTTTACTGCGAATGAATATTTGAGAGTAAAATTCGTTTAATGAAATTTTCTCAACACCCCCGCCACCCCTCTTCCTTACTCCTTGTACAATGTCCAGTAACACGTGCCGGATGAGTTGGACGTTTTACTGAAAATTTATAGCTCGACTGCACTGAGATCTGAATAAAGAATGTAATATAGAATGAGACAATTTTTCTTTTTTCTCACGGCAAAGATAATTACCCGTACCTGGCGCTGCGTGAGGAACGTGCAAACGACTCTGTTTTTGAGAAACGACGCATAGAGGAACACAGCCGCGGCCCGGAAAAAAAAAATGAAAAAAGGCTACACGAGAATTTTGGTAAGATTTATTTTTCCCCTGAGCAATCCTAGGGAATTTCAAGGGAGGAAGAGAAAATCCTCTAGACAGATTGAAGGACTAAAATTCTCGGGAAAACAATTCGCTAGACGTTTCTTGCTGAACTTCCTCGCGTCCAGCCACCCGTGGACCAGCGTCTCTTACGGATCGAACGACTGTTTTACGCTCTTCGAAGATTCTTCCGAACTGTCCACTGAAATTCCTTCGGTTTATTGGAAAAAATGATATTGATTTATTCATGAAAAGCAATCATACGCGGTAACGCCGTTCTGGGTTTTCCGCCCTAAGAAAGCCACCCCCTTTACTTTAAAAATCGAACCACATCCCAACCCCTATTTCAGCGGGATAAAATTCAATGTATAAACTGTCAAAGAAAAATGTCAAAATTTATAAAATAAAAATTACCCATCGTGCCCAAATTTTCGTTTCACCCTTAAGGTGAACCTTAATACCGAGCAACCCTTATTCACGAGTAATGCAAAATTTTAGCAGAGCTCGCATTTACCACGTCGCTATCATCCCTTACAACGTCGGATTAGCCCGATACGAGATACCACTTTGTGAATGATAAAATCCCTCTTGATTGTTGCACCCCTAATGCTTAAATACAACAGCCATTTAATTACTTGCTGGGATGCCTGAAAAGGAAGGCTTTTCATATCCCCATCCTATCGCCCTGTACCACATGCATGTATATTGTATATACCCATGATGTACTATACAGGGTGGCACTTTTCTTCCGACAGTACCGTTTCCCTTCTTCATAGGGGTGGAAAACGATTTATCTTGAGAACCCTTCGGACGCTTACGAATTTTCGACGTAACGAGACTCGAATGTCTGACGGAAAATAGACGCATGCGTGTAACTACCCTTAAATAGGGGTTGCGGGGACGGGGTGTAAAGTATGTATAAACCCTGGGAGAATATTATTACAATTCATGTAAAGAGATACCACGGTGCTTTCTCGTATGCGAATAGAAAAGTCCTGGTATACTCTGTGACACTTTATATGTATACACAGGGGTGCTTTTTATTCATGGCTAAAAGCTCAAATTTATAAAAGCCAGGATTCAATGTCCGATACACTAGGGGGACGAGGGTTTTTTTTTTTGTATAATGATAAAATATTAAACTTTCATATACCCTTTAAATGGCGTGTATGACGCACGTTAAGCAACCGTCAAAATCTTAAATACTAATCTTGACGTGAAAGGGCGACTTTACTTTTTATCAGACTCGTATAACCTAGATTTCGTGACCTAACCTACAAGGGGTAATTACCATAGGTACTAGGATCGTGCCAACTACATTTATAATCTCCGACGAATTGCATGATTGATGAATTCCCTATTTTATAGGGTTGATCGATTCTGACAATTTACATCATTTATTCGATGCAACCCTTGTTCAATATTTTCTAAGCACTTTGACCCGATGAAATATTCAGCCTGTGCAATGCAAATGCAGTTTCATTGAAATGCATTTTTTTAAGTGCAATTTTATGTTGACAAGTCACTGATAGGAATATATATATACATATGTACATAGTCATTAAGAACCTTTGAAACAATATTAGTTTTATGCATGAAAATCCCATAACACATATGTCACACGTATCACATATCACGTGTGAATTTAATAAATTAATATCGGAAAATAATGACAAATGAAACATGATTAAGTACCCTAGCAATGCAAATAAGCCTTACTTTGATAATACATTTGACGTCCATTTCCTCCTAGCGTGAATGTAACGTATGTTTGGTACCCCAACCACGAGGGGATGAAACAGATTTAACGAAATTTCAAGCAGACTCGAGTGGTCCCTTGATTGTACGTGGTGAATTTTCCCGAACGTACGTAGGGTGATGAAATTATTGACATACGAGAATACGCACGTGTTATGCAATACACAATATAAATATATATATTAATACATCGTAAATGCAATTTCGAATATAGCAAAAATGATAACGACGAACAGTTTCAGCTCGTTGCTGTAATTATAATTTATTATAATTTTTTAATATTACAAGCTTGATAATGCTTTTATATATTTACATATAATATTCGTGTCAACAAGATACGTATTATTAATCGCGTCTATTTTCATTTTGAAAATTGAATTTACGTCGGATTATATCGCAGTATAAATAATTGCATCAGCTGCGACGATACGATTGATTCGACTGCATTCAAGTGCATACAATGCATCAATACAAGTGCAGTTTACGGTCTGTACAAAGTTAAAAAAAAAGTGTATCGTCATATCCACCAGTTTTATCCATAAAAAAAATATCAATGACAATCGATAAAAATAAAGAAAAAGTATAAAATACTCAACCAATAGTAGAAGTAAGCATATAAGGGTAGGTTTTCGAACGGTTTACAATTTTCGATTAAATTGCACGACTGGGGGATGCTTGTATCTTTTGAAAACAACCCCTAAGTGCTCTTAGGGTTGATTCTGAGGAAAAAAGAAACGTTCGAAAATCGAAATCGATAAACGTCCTAGCAGAGGATCGCCGAATTTCATCCCCTAGAATACTCAATCGATCCCTGACTTGCAATAAGCCGAATTCACATGGGCATGAACGTGCCGTGATTACGAATAATGTAGCTTCAATACCCACTGGCGACATTCTAATAAACACAAAGAGGACCGTACAGAGAGTGAGCATCCTACAGATACATAGCAAATAGGCATACAAAAATATGCAGTACGAGGGGTGTTAAAAAAAAATATTTTTCCAGCAAGTAACCCCTAGGTCTAAGCCAGGAGGTGCTAGGTGGCGTAGGCTTCAATGCTAAAAGGGTTTCATTCTCAGCCCTGTCATACATACGTTGTCGTAATTACTCGAGCCTGGTGTGAACCCTTAGAAAAATAAGCGTCAGAACTAGCAAGGGTTGCGAAAGACCCATCCACCCTCTAATTCATAGCTGGAAACAGCATAGCGCCACACTGTACCAATTAGAGACTATACGAGAGCATTATAGTCCGTCCCTATTAGTTTCCCCCTAAAAATTAATTTCGTACGAATAATTATTAATAACAATTTAATCGAAATACTTAATGCGCTAAGGGATGACAAATGAGTAACTCCCTATTAATAATATATAAGAATCCGACTGGATTATTGAAAATCAATCGCACGTCCAACAGAAGGGGGATGAAATCAATTTGGCAACTGACACTAGACCCGTTCGCATATATCAGGAAGCAATTACAAGTACCGGAAATGCTGAAGCCCTTCCCTCACTGCGTCATGCCCTACGGTCATAAACCACCCCCAGCTGTCGACAACCCTTTCGCAACAATTGCCTGGTATAACCGACGGGTGTGAAGTTGGCACCTCATTGTTTAAAAAAAAAACATAGTGAGTTATAGTGGCACGCAGAGGCTGTCTAAAGTTTTTGATATTTTTTGAAAAAAGTGCGGAGCTTCGCTAACCTCCCAGCCGTATAACCGCCCCCCTCCGTCTCGACGGCTACTGCCTTTCTTCGTCTATCCAAGGGTGCCTCAATATTTTTCAATAACAATTGCATCACTTGGCATTTAACTGATGCACCCTGTACGGGTGCTCATCTCCTTTAAAATATACATCATGCTAATATCTCTACCCCTTGATCGTAAGATCTATGGTAAAACAAAGGATACTCATATATGTATATACATACATATATACCGTCGTTACATATTCAACGATCTAAAAGATGCATTCGCTTGGTGCTCGATCACAGAACTAGATCAATGGGACTTCATCCATTAATGCCAAAGACAATATCGTATGTTTCTATCTTTACGCAGATGGTAGACCTGCTACTAGGTCGTAAAATTTCATAAAATTCTTTTTTTTTTCTCAACCCACGGCCAACCGGGCGCGGAACGTTTGTTGAAGATTATCGGGTCTTTATAACGTGCATTAACCTAGTTTCGTCATCCCCTGTTGGGACTAGACTAGGGGGTTTGAAAAAAAAAATACCTAGAGACTTTGTAAATATAGTTTGTTCGACTAGGACGATATTTACACTTTTCTCGTTCCTTTATCATTGAATATACATATCTGTGTATGACGTACGTATGCAATAGGTATTATATATGATTGACATATTTACATATGAACTTATACATATACATAATTCACATGTATTTCTAACACTTTTCATCTGCCGATAGAAACGCCATTTTAGATTCATTCGTTCGCAAAGCCGTTCGATCTCTGCAGAGGAAATAATTTTTTTTCATTTTTCAGCAGTCCAAAACGCGATCCAACTGACGCGGTGTAAAACTTCCAATTGAATTGCATATTCGACGTATGAAGTTGGACGTGTGCGTTTTTCTAGTCACGTGACTTCTTTTTTTCACTACCGTTAGAAATATCGTGAAGTGTATTCCGGAGACTCGCAAAGAGTTTTGAATGGGAGGGTACGCGTGCTGCATGAAATAAAAAAAATTGGAGCGGAAAATTTTTAAACGAACTGTACTATCATTTACATGGGAGGGAGAGAGAGAAAATACAAAGGAAAATTGTCATGGATCTTATTAAGCATACCGGAAGTAATATAGGGTGTCTCTGAAAATGGGATCGTTTTTCTTATCACGTAATTCTCGAAGAATAGATTCGATGAGAAAAATGCAATTGAATTAAATCGAAAACAGCCCCTCGAAAATTTCTAACGATTCCTGTCGTGTACATGGAATTTGTGTGAAATTCGATAATTTTCCACGAACGGTAAATAGTTTTCGTTTCGTACGGTGGCTTCTTGGCACGAAACTGAAAACCGGAAGGAATATCAAGTAAGTCGATTATCGGTATCGCGTAGCGAATACTTGAGTTGCGTGACTATTTGGACTATCAAGTTGTTCGTGTGGCTGTGGCGCAGGAATGAAATTGTTGGCAACAGCGAATACGTGAATGACGGGTTAAGTGAGATAACAGTGATAGCTTTGAAGACAAGAAGAATTTACACGTGCAAGTTATTTTTGAAAAATCGATAATAATAATAATCCAAACAGTTTTTGTCTAATCCGATCAAAATCATTGCCAATAAATGTATATGGATACGAATACACTGTTTATACTGTGCAGCAGAAAATTTATTGTTAAAAAAATTTTTTTGACTTAAACGTTCGATACGTCAAAATTACGACGCGACGTCCGATACTTTCGAGGCAATTTTAAATGGCTATATCTCTCCGACGTAGGAAAAATCCAAGCACATAAAAGATCAATTCCGGTAGATAGGTACGTTACTGTGATTAATACCCAGAAAGCTGAAAGCCAGGATTAAATTTATTGGCGGTGCTCGATCGTACGGTTGTTAAACGGTCCG
>JARPRH010000866.1:261147-271197 GCA_031763665.1 Calameuta haemorrhoidalis
GGGGCCTCTCCCTTCGTCATTCTTCGAAGAGTCTGGGCAGGTTTGTTAATGCCGCGTACTGAAATCGATGCGAAAACTTGGAATGCGACTGGGACAGTCATTGAGTAAAGTATCAGTACCATCGGCAGGAAGCACGTTTACACGTACGTACGTATCAAGGGGGTAGAGAGGCCCATTACGATGTATCATTACGAGCGGGATCTGGGCCCAGCTTGTAAATCGTCGAGAGGGACTGATTCGGTGGACCCCACCAGTCACTTGCTCCCCTTTTCGTGATGAGCGAAACGATCAAAGCAATTTTTGTTGGTATTCAGGACTGGAATAATTTGTAGCCGCGTTCCCATTTATTCTACGGCTGGATGGAGATGCGGCATTATTTAAGCGACCCAGAGAAGACGCGCTTGGCAATTGTTTGCACGATTTCTTTGATTATTGGGCCCGATCAGAGCCAAGCGGTCAATAAACGTTATCGATCTCGAATGCGATGTTCGATGTAGTCAGGGACTTGGATGACTCCTCGACACCGATACGGAATACTTAAATAAGGATTCTAAGCACTACGTGATTCTAACCTCAAATAAGATCCTGATCGAGATACGCGTCACGTTCGTGTTGTTAAATCTTGCGGTGTAGTTCTGTAGGCCAGTTACTTAGGTACTGGTACCTGCCAAGTGTATGCAGGTATGCAGGTGTCAGACGGGACTGTGAACATGGTTGAATTTTCTGATTCCAGCTGACTCGGGGCGAAGATGTGGAGGTGATAGAGGCCATTCCTGGGGAGGACAAGAGGAACGAGAATTCAGGCTTGAATCGTCAGGATGCGGATATAGGTAGCTCGGATCAGTTGGCTCTGGAGTCAATGGGGGAGAATGATGCCGGTGGAGGTCATTACAAGCCTGGTGGTCTTCGAGGTCATCCTCTTTCCTTACCACCAGGCCGTGGAGGTCTTGGTGGTTCACCTCATTCGCGACCTCATCACAACGTCGCCTATCACGGACCACCGCCGCCTTTACCGTCAAAGACACAACCGGAAGCCATGGACAAGATCTACACTACTGGCAACGACGTGAGCGGGGAACCGTGGCCTGCTCCAACGCCGGATATGCCGAAGATCATTTCCCTCGACGTGAAGTGCGAGAAAAACCTGATGAAGGTATATCTTGGTTTTGACAAACCGTTCTACGGTATCGTCTTCAGCAAGGGTCACTATAGTAATGTGAATTGCGTTCACTTACCCGCCGGCCTCGGCAGGACGTCCGTGAACTTCGAGATCAGTATACACGCTTGCGGTACTGCCGGTAACACTGAAAACGGACTGTACGGGTACGGCGCTGAATCTGGATCAGGCACTTACTTCGAGAACATCATTGTCGTCCAGTACGATCCCCAGGTGCAGGAGGTCTGGGACCAGGCAAGGAAGCTACGTTGCACCTGGCACGACCTCTACGAGAAGTCTGTCACATTCCGGCCATTCCCAGTCGACATGCTGGACGTGGTCCGTGCAGATTTCGCGGGAGACAACGTGGGATGCTGGATGCAGATCCAGGTCGGCAAAGGGCCTTGGGCTTCCGAGGTATCCGGTCTGGTGAAGATTGGTCAGACGATGACCATGGTCCTGGCTATTAAGGATGACGACTCCAAGTTCGATATGCTCGTTCGTAACTGCATGGCGCATGACGGGAAGAGGGCGCCGATTCAACTGGTTGATCAGAAGGGTTGCATAACTAGGCCTAAGCTAATGTCAAGGTTCACCAAGATCAAGAACTTCGGTGCCAGCGCTTCCGTGCTCTCCTACGCTCACTTCCAGGCGTTCAAGTTTCCGGATTCCATGGAGGTTCATTTCCAGTGCACCATACAGATATGCCGTTATCAGTGTCCTGAACAATGTTCAGAATCGGCACCACTCTTGGATCCGCACGCGGGACTTCTAGAGGATCAATCGAACGCCCATCCGGACTCCAGCTACGGTTTTCCACCGCCTTTGCCTCTTCCTCTGGAAGCTTATCTACAAGCTGCCGCGGGTCGACCTCGAGACGAACGTCGTAGAAAATCACGAGAGGTCATAGCCACACCGCAAAAAGCAGTCGGGGTCAATCGTATTATACGCGTAGTATCAACCGGTGATCTCACGTTCGCCATTGACGAATCCAACAACGACGTACCTGGACCCACTATGGTATTTCCGGTTAAGGACAGTGCTACTGGGTCCTCGCTCATCTGCATGACCACCCCAGGCTTTGCCGTTACTCTCATCGTACTTCTCGCCGTCCTCCTGGCCTCGTGCATCCTCTCGATCTACCTCTGCGTACGTCTACGACCGTTCGCCAAGACGAAGAAGACAGTGGCGACGTCTTACGGTAATCAGCCGGTTCCCAAGAAATCGACAAAGGCCTGTTTCTATTCGTAGAATCCACAAACGTTACACCCTGTCGCTTGGTCACTTTTTCTGGACACCTCCAGAGAGCACGTTACCGTGAAACCGCGAAATGGCGAACAGGAACTTCCGTTCTCATAATCCATTTCCTCAATCATCTTTCATCGTCTTTAAACTCTTTTTTTTTCTTTTTCCTCACTTTTCTTTTTTTTCCCCTTGAATAACAAAAAAGAAAAAAGAAACGGTACACGCCGTTCTCGATGTATCTCGGAGGCTATTTTACCTGCTGTAAGCACGGCTCTATATATATCGATTAAGTTGTACAATAAGAACCGTTCTGTACCTTCGATTAATGTGTTATCGATATTTAGACCGGTGCAAGCACTTACTGCCTCTGATGCTCGAAACGTTAGAGGTAGTTAAATGAAATTGAAATAAAAAAAAAAAGAAATCTAGAGGAACGAAATAAATTTAAGATGGCGATGACTCGTGTTACGTATATACGCTGTATATGTATTATATATATACACACACATATATATATATATATACAGTATACTAGCGATTTCATTCCTGAGATGCTTAGCCATGTGTCTCTTGTCGGGTTAAAACGTAGTCTCATCGCTGTAGGGTTTTTGGTCTATGGTGCTCAGTCATTATTCATACATACATATATACAGGACGTGGCGTACGCCTAAAGGTGGCTTCCAACGAGACGTTCGGGCAGGGCGAAAAATAATCCAGAAACATGATTTCGTCGCCCTGAGGCTCTGCTGCAGACGGTACGACCGCCTTACCGATCAGGTATACCGTAAGTAATACCCTGGACGTGTATGGCGGATGACCGGCAATTGCGAGATTTTTTTTTCCTTTTTTTTCTTTTTAATACTCCGTCTCATTCCGTCCCAAGAGATGCGTCAAGCGAGTTTAGACGATTCATAGAAATTCCAAGCAATACGAATTAACCGTTCATTCGTCCTGATAAGATTTTAGAATCGTTATTTGTTGTATCTTGCGAATTTTTTTAAAAATGTATTTATTTATTAAAATTCGATCATTCTTTATCTCAAACGTATGGATCAATCGCATGTAAATTAATCGGAGAATTGTTTGTCCTCGTAATATTGATAGCGCGCAATTTGTTGTGGACGGTACTTAATTTCGTAATCTTGCAATATTGCCTGTAGTTATAATATATGGATAAACTGAACTGCCGCAGGACCTCAAGGATTATCGGTACTTCAATGAAGTACCCGAGGTACGATTAATCGGTACGTCATTTAGTTTTTAATTGAAGATTATATAATATTGTTATGAATGCACACGTGCGATATATATATATATATTTATATTATTTATAGACTCCTATTGGTTACGGCAGACGCGAATATAATTATCGTGACGTTGATCTGCCGCTAAGTCAAGCCTGGAGAACAATTTTTTATTTCGTCCTTTTTTTTTCTTATATTTTTTTTCAAAAACATTAGTGAAGCTAGAGAACAAAAAAATTGATTCAAACGTAACGCGCCGAATTTTTTTTCGGTGCAATTAACATTTTTTTTTTTATTACTCAGCGACGACGAAAAACGAATCTTGAAAATATCCATGTGGGCAGCAGCTACTTTTACTGCTCTCGGCATGGGCGTAGACGTATGTTAATTAATTTATTAAAAAAAAAGAGGTTAATCAAGAGAGAACAAGCATCCGTCATTGAAATGGAAGCGACACTAGAATTTAGCACGTATTTATTCCATTAGTTAATTCATTACTTCCGCGGACTTGTAACGTAACCTACGCGAATATATATGTATATATATATTCAAAGAGGACACGACATTAATTACGAATGATCACATATAATTAATCGTGATAATGACGATAATAATATATAATTAACGTAATATCATCAAATTGCAACCGCCGCTAATGAATGACGAAAGCTCACAAGGCGGATAGAGGTATATATATATATATCCCGTTTACGAGATGATTATCATCATCAAATGGACGCAATTCTCATTTACTTGTATTATTATCGTTATTGTCGAAACTTTCATTAAGTTAGTTCAATTTTCAAAATCATCATTTCATTATGTTTATTTATTTAATGGGATAACAGGACAGCCATGCGTACTGGAACTCTGTTTGGGTGTTTGTAATTTGATTGTTAAAAATATTTCATTTTGACATTACCTGAATGATCATTAGACTCTATGAGTCAAGATCATGGATCGATACCCCTTGACGCTTGTTCATTCTGGTTACTGAATAAAATAATAATAATGAAAATAGTAATAACAGTCGTGATTCGAGATTTGACACATTGTCATATGTGACAACAGTTTTTCATTTTCAACTGCATCCAGATGAAAAATATTTATTACACAAAATGCCAGACTTGATAATGAACTCAGAGCAAGAACTTGTAACTGATTTTTTGGATTGTGACTAGTAAAATAAAAAAAGATGATTGGTGAAATTAATGTTAAATATTTAAAGCACTGAATGACAGCTGAGTTATTTTGATCAGCGAGGCAAATGAATTTAAGTTGAGCAAAATTGAGCTGTTACCATATTGTAATTGAAAAGATTGATCGGTTGAATTTTTACAATGAAAATTTAGCTAATCAATGAGACATTATCGAGTTTGTATCAAGGAGTGAATTTTGTTTCTGTATGTAGAGCATTATCGATTGGCAATTGATTATATACATATAGGACTAAAATAGACTTAAACTATACCTACATGTATTATACGTATGTTTATCAAGCATCTATATGGATGCTTGATGAAAGTGTCAATCTTTTTTATATGAAACTTGCTAATAAACGATTTTGTCAAAAACTATCTGTTATCCTGACATTCCAGAATATGTATCTGTTCGTATAAGAAATTATGATAAAAATATTGAAAAGGAAACTTTTGTAACACTAACACATATCTCAAATACTTCTTAACTTTCCTATGCCATTTATCAATAATGAAAAATTGATTCTGGCATGATTGCCGTAGAAGAAAAATTAAGATTTATAAATTAGGCAATTAATAACTCCTTACGTAACCAATTAATACCTAAAATAGACAAATCATACATATGTATGTTCACATCGAAGACCCACAAAGGTCCTAAAAAGGATATTAATTATCTTAAAACTTTATTTATTGCTTAATATTGAACCATTAAAATGTGAATAAAATATTTCGATTAGCATCAAATTGCTGCTTTGTAGTTTCAGCTCGATTAGTCTCATTCGAATATTAGCCTGTTATCGGAGAGCCCTAACAAATAAAGAGCCCAAACGATAAAGTATGTGGTAAGTGAAAAACAAAAGATTCATCTTAAAAATTCATAATCCTTATCATCTATGCCTACCACGAGAATTAAGTAATGTCGCCGTTTTATACATTCGAACTAACGGATAATCACTTGTAAAGTAGTAAACAATTATCCTAAAACATAACGAGATACCTGGCCGAAAATAGGTATGCGTAGATACCACCAAGTCTCGAGGAAAAAAAAAAGAAAAATTTCATAATACATAATTACCTACAATTAATTTATCGCAAGGAGTCGTGTAATCTCCAGCGTCGATTTGATTTGCTCCATTGCCTCGTTATCGAAATTAAAACAGAATGGAGGAAAGAGCGAATAAAGATTATCGAAAAATAAAAAGAATATAAAAAGAAAAGTGACAGAGATAGAAGCAGGTATACCTGCTCTCGTCGCGACGTCTTTGATTAGCCTCGATGGCGTCGCCATGTTTCAATCCAATGCTTAACCGTCAAATGAGTTCAAACTTGTCGATCCTGTCGTAAACGTCGTAATTCATTAGTTCATGAGAACGCTCCAAGTTTTCTTAGCGGTATTACATCCGACATCGAATACTTCGTGGGGTATACACATGTATATATATACTCACGATCTTAGCGCGTTCACCTCTCTAGAAGCTTTCTCACGTAAAATAGGGATTTGCGATCGTGAGTATCCGCAAACGGAGATTTCCGACACCGCAAGACAACCGAACGTTTCTCAAGGCTGACAATGCCTATATATATACATATATATTGTAACGTATTTTCTTAACTAGACACCCATAGGGAAAATCCGAGAACTAACCTACGTCATCTTCGGCCGTCCACCCTTCGTCCATGCATCCGCATGCCAGGCGGGCGCCAACCAGTTCTTTTTTCACCGGAAACTGACGAGCCGGTATGACCTGGGAGTTGAGGTGGAACAGTCTTAACTCCGCCAAAACGAGAGCTCTGACGGAACCGATTAGAAGACGATAGCTAAATGTCACTTTTTAGGGACGTGTAAAATCGAGAAACGCAACTGGATGCACGAATGTGAATAAACGGTTACGGAAAGGCACGGCGCTCAGGCTGCTAGGTTGAGGTAGAGAGGGTCGGAGTAAGCGTCAGACAAGTAGTGCCGGAAACCGAAAGCAATTGATCGAGAACGTAACAGACCGAGCCGGAGCTATAAAATCGAAATCCCTCCACCAATTAATAAATTGGGAATTCTCACCGGAGCTGGTTCAGCTAATCCGCGAAGACCGAGAACAGCATCCAGGGGACACTCGGGTGGGCACTGGACCTCCGGAACACACGCAGAAAATCTGTAGGATTTTCTGGATATTGCGAGAGCAACGCGAGAACTTTTTATACCGTACAGGAAACACTCAGCGAAACTATGAAGAAATAGCCCGGGAGCGCGAGAGCAACTCGAGGCACCCCGATCGGTGTCCCAAGACAGACTGATTTGACAACATTCAAATTCGGAAACTAATAATTCTGATTGGTGGAGATCCGTATAGCCGATGATTCTTATCCCTCCTCTCGAATCGTCCCTTTAAACTAGGAGTGTTTAACTCAACTAAAAATTCGAAAATCTTCCGCGAGCTCAGCTTCTGAGCAGGATGTCGACTCAAAGGGAACCGGAAAGCGACAAAATTTTCGAAATCGGTAGCTGGAGTCGCCTTGTGACCGTGGGTCAGAAAATGACGTTACAATACATATAAACATATACATGTTTGCCGAGAGGTAAATCAACAGCGTTCAAGTAAATTCCAAGATGAATTAGATTTATTTTCCGAGAGAGTCACTTGTAAGAGAATAAAATTTGATTTTACGTCAAATATGAAAATTAGAAACGAATAAAAAAAACCCATGTAACACACCGAATATAATGGATGTATAAAGAATAATATATTTTAAACGTTAATTTAATACCCAAATGTGTTATCCTACCTCTCGGCCGTAGGCTAAATATAAACTAAATTCATCATGGGGATTCTAAAGTTGTATGCGATGGTCTATGTATAACCTAAAAAGGATATCACTAATAATGAAATAGAAATAATGAAAAAGTCCTATAACCAAAAAAAAAAAAATTTATAAAGATAATCCTTAGGTATTAGAAATCGTGATGTCTTAGTCCCCGTCGTCCTTATAATTTAATAATACGTACGTAACATCCTGATGTAACGATCTAACGATCAGGATGCTCGATAAGTCCCGGGAAAGGATTTTCGTTCGGCTTCCTGGTACCGCTCGATGACGAGGATACAAGTCTTCAAGGTAAGAATAGTAGCAGTGGTTGGTAGCACCGGTAGTAATAGTAACAGCAGTAGCAACAGTAATAGTAATTGTAGCCATAGTACCTATAGAACCTACAACGTATAGTTGGTAGCGCGGGATGCTACGCACTTACGGTACTTTGTACAGTATATTGCACATTGTCTCTCACGGCATTTGCGCTGGCATCAATGCGCTTCAGAGCTTCCGGTCAGCCCTGCTCGGACGGTCCCGTGCTCGGTTGTTTCTGCATCTGCTGTTGCTGCTGCCGATGCGGCCGTTCCGAGCAGCGTACCCGCAGTAATCCATATGCAAGCCAGCCATTGCTGGTAGCGACGGCTCTGTTCTCGCGATTTCCAGCAGCGACTTCGCGCTGTACCTGAAGCCGGTGGAGCATCGCGCCGGCCACCAGGGCGGAAATAACGGCTGATAGCGCCACTATCACGAAGAGAGCACTAAATCCTGGCATCGGCAAGCAGATACCATAAACGACTTCTTCGCGTATTCTACCCTGAAAGACGGTGACGGCTTCTGCGTGGGTATCCGGACTGAACGCTAGATCAGCCTCGGAGATGACTTCGTAGATACCGCTTACGCCTACGTCGGCGCTCCGTGCTTTCCTGTCCGACACCACCAGGGAACGCTTTCGTCTTGTGCTCGTCGTAGACAGTGGAGTCACGATCACTGGATCGTCTTCGTCGAGGTTCCTGGGTCCGTGTGGAAACTGCTCGTCGGTTTCGTATCTGGTTAGCCGGGGTGGTTCCTGGATAATTAACAGAAAGAGGTGTCAGGGTGTACCATAGTGTACCTAGGGAATATTTTTTTTTTCATCTAGTTATATTTACTAAGAACGGATGAGACAGCTCGGATGTTTCTGTGCTATCTTCCTGCTGTTGCTCAACGACTGGAGCTGGGATACGATTACTGGTCTGCGCTTGAGCTTTGGGGGATGATTTCTCTACTCCCAAGAACTGACCACCTATGGACGTCATCTCGTCACCGTTCTGAATGATGTCGTCATAGATCGGTGTGTCGTCGTCATGGGACGTTGACGTTGAGGTCGTCTGTGGGTACAACGGATGAACTTGCTGATCTTTACGCTCTTGAAGATAATGACCGATCGATCCACTGAGCTGACAATGATCGAGGCAGCCATGTCGACAGATCTCGACCTGTGATATTAATATCAATTAAATAAAATCCACGTGGTTGATCCTTATCGCAAAATCTTCACGTCGCTCTACCTTGCACTTGATATGAACGCTAAGAGCGTCCGGGAATTTGAATGCGTGGAAGAAAGCGTAAGTGATGATAGTGGCACGATCATCGGAACCACGTGCCTTCAAGAATCGACTAATCATTTTTGGCCTCAAGACGCATCCGGATTCGTCACTCAATTGTATCGTGTGTCCACCGCCGTCGGAAGCGACGCATGATTTAACACGCATGTCGAATTCTCCTTCAATCAAAATGAAACTCATGAGGTACCATTTGATGATTATTACAAAATGGCCACAAGGCTCGAGTTCACGAGGAGTTACCTCTGTAATCATTAATGGCGACGACGAGGGTCAGGGTGGAACCCAGGGGAACGATCCCGGAAACTGGTGGTGCCCATGGACCTTTACCGTGCTGAATTTCCATCCAACAGTCCACGTTGTCTCCTGCAAGTGTATTAGTTAAAAAAAAATGTCTCTGAAGCATAGACGTAATTCGCTATAATACATAAGACTGAAATGAAATGGCGTTCCTGCGGTTTGGACTGCGGTTAACCGCAAAGACGAGGGACCCATGACATTTAGATTTTTCACGGTACTACGGATACTGTTTTTTGTTATTACATAATATGCTAGGATTTTAATTGAAAATGGAGGTTTATATTTTGCAAGCACTGTACCTCGGAAGTCCAATTGAATTACGTCAAGATCCGCTATGACCATCGGCGGCTTTGACGCTGTCTTCTCGTAATCATTAAACCATTCGCATCTCAATCGTTTGGCCTCATCCCAAACCTCCAATAAATCTTTGTCGTACTGGACCACGACAGTATTTTCATAGAACTGACCATGCATATCCGGTTTGGTACCGCATCTGCAGG
>JARPRH010000866.1:292063-305812 GCA_031763665.1 Calameuta haemorrhoidalis
CCCCCCCACACAAAAAAAGAAAATGTCTATTACTTCTGTGAATAAGTCAGTAGGTTCTTGCTTATCGTGAATTATTGCAATTCCTTGCGTCTACCGAGTAGGAATGAAGTTCGCGGTAATGGCAATGACCGGGTGTAACGTCGGGGTTTTTTTTTTGTAATTTTTGTAAAAAAAAGATTTAATTCTAATTTTTGTGAAGAATCTTTTTTTTTTTCAAAATTCACGAAATTTTAGATCGATCCGATCCGCATTTTTATTCGTCAAATTTCTCACGGACGATCCGCATCGTAGCGTCTCGTTAAATATTCAAGTATCTTCGTACGTTACGCAACTATACAAGCAACGCCGTGTAACGGGACATTTCAGTACTATGGAATACGAATGTCTGACTGAAGTCTGGATAGATAGCGCCACGTGCGCTACGGCCAAGAAATCGAATAGGATAAAACAAAAACTGAAGGGTTCGCGTGTGTGAGAAAAAAATGATTTTCAAAATTCTTTTTTTTTTCATCCAGACAGGTTATGCGTCTTATATTTTTTTCTCTTATCAATTATAAGCAAATTGAACGCACTTCATAAAAATGGAGTCCGAACGTTATCAAACGGAATTTAAAACGCCATGGACCTGTATGAAGGCACTGGAGGAGAGTAATCGAAAAACGTTCTATGTAAAATCGGTAAGTCCGATAAAAAAAAAATTTAGTTAGGTGAAAAGTAATCCAAAAAAAATTTTACGTAAAATCGATAAGTCCGTTAAAAAAAAAGTTTTGTCAAATTAATTTTATATAACTTCCTTTTTTTTCCCCAAACAGCTAGAACCATTCGCACCACCCGATACAATCACCTATTTTGATAATCATAAAGATAAGAAAAAATTGTCTCGTCAGATAACAGCGTATGATCGTCTGCATGACGTCACTCCATACGATCAAAAAAAACCTCGCTGTGATCGACGAAGGAAGGATCTAACTTGGGTCGAGATCGATCGCGAGAATAATAATCATAAAGTCGCTGTTATCACGTCTCACTGGTACGGACGTCCTAACAGAATACAAATCGATTTCCCGGATACGAAGTTCTATCGTTCCAATAAAATCAAAGATAACTTTTACAGAAGAAACGACATCAATCTGTCGTACGATCTCGAAAGATCATGCGAAATTAATTAGACAAAAATTCTTAATTTCATACTTCATCATATCCAGCCAAAATTTATCCCATGTATTCCCAGGTAAAAAAAAAATTCAATGAAAACCATAAAAAGTCCTTTGTAATTTTTTTTTTGCATTTAAGGTTAACGTTCTTTTCCATACTCTTTACGTTTTTCATCCCCTGTGGTACTTTGGAAACGACCCTTTTAATTTCTCGTGAAATATATTTTATCCCTCAGATATATTTTCCAGTTAACAGATTTTTTCTATGCCATTGTATATATATATATATATATCTTTTACCCCCCCGCCCCTCCCCCCGCGTTCCTCCACCCTTCTGGCACTCGTCGACACATTTCGCACAAAAGCGAATAAAGGCAGTCAGTACTACCAACAGCTAAATGTCCGCAGTTCCCGGTAACAGTTACTACTTCCCTCGTTAAAGACGTCGCTCGTGAGGAACCACTCGGGCGTCGGGACGCCGAGAGGCGTACAAGCAGAAAAGAGAATGAGGATATATCGGCAAGGCACGTTGTTTAGTTAAGTGTTTCGCTTGTTGTTCCGTTTGCTTATCGGGTCTTTTATCTGGATTCTCCCAAAGCATTCTTGCTTTGATAACGGAAGGAAGATACAGAGGAGTGTGAGAGAGAGAGAAGATCGATTTTTCATTTTCGACAAAAAAACTGATGCTCGACACCCGTGGGAAATAGCACTGATCGCTTGCGACCTCTCCCTCTATCTCTTTATCTTTATCTTTTTTTTCTTTATTACAGACCGAGATGAATCGACCAATCCGAAGTCAACGTCTTTCGAAACAAAGTCAATCTGCAACCGTTTCCTGTTAACTTGGCTCGTCTGTCAGGTAATTAATTTTTTTTAATTAGATATTATTAATTAGAAATTAATAATTTTTATTTTGTCGCCCAATATTAGGGCCTTATTTAGGTCGTCGATCGGGATCCTATCGAGGATCCTTGCTTTACCTAAATAATCGAATTGTACTATCGGGCCAAGTAGTATTATACCTTTGCCGATACTCTGTTTCCTACTGAGTTAGTTGCTTGGTAAGTGCGGCCAAGTTTGGACAGTTATAGAGTTGTAAAGTTTCTTCTCAATTGTTTTATAGCACCCTGGAGACCTAACGTCTCCTCTCTCGAAAGGGTAATGCACATTTACTGGTTATACCTACCCTCGTGCCGCCCTTCAACGACGTAATAGTCCCGACCGGTCCTTTATACCTCCACCCGCTAATAACGAACGAAGTGCTAAGGACACGGAGGCAGGTTATCGGCAAGGGAAGTTTCTATGTAATTAGAGAAAATTTTAACGACCTTGAAAACAAAAAATTCACTGTTAAGGTTCAATCTCACTGTTAAGGTATCTAATAATCGGAAATTACGTCATACCCTTGACTCGATGTAAAATCGGTTGCTTGGGAATTAAATTATTGGAAATTTTGTCAAAGATAACGTTGTTATGTTGCTGCTTCGAATTTGTATTTTTTTTTTAGAAATTTATTAATTTTCACACTTGCAATACTCTGGGCGACTTTTCAATGAACTTTTTCCTTCGGCATTCAATCGCGTCGACCTTTTAAAAAGCGTTATATAATTTGAAATTTAAATTCGCGATACTCCCACGCTTTGTGTTATAAATGAATCCCTATTATGTTAATGCTCTCCGCGTCACGCGAATGCTATGCCAACAATTCCGTCGTGACGTGTAAACAGGCCCGTAGGAAGATTGAGGCGTAACTTTAATCTTTAGTATGTGTGTATGTATACTTATGGATATACGATGTGTGTAATTGAGATTCTTTTGATGCTTCAAGCAATTTCTCCATGAGAGGCTTCGTCGATGATATGTATGTTAAACTATAATAATAATAACTACGTGAATTATGATAACAGCTGATATCATTTTTCAAGAAACTGCACTAACTTTATATCATGTCGATAAGGGTAGTGGCGACGTTATCAGTTTGATCGATGTGTCGTTTTTAATATCTTTTTCCCATATACGCTCGATTCGTATCAATAACTAAATTACGCGTATCGAAGGATATCGATGTGCGAAAAAAGAAAATTTTTTTTTTAATTTTTTGCAATTTTCGCAAAATACCAAAACACTCAGCATTTTTAAGTTTTATTAGATTTTTATTGCTTTTTTTCTTATCATAAATTCTAGCAAAATTACACGTGTCATGTGTGATCTTACTAAGCTGCACTTCCGGTAGTACGTAAATTCCCTTCAATGAAATTCCATAAAGATCCAGTTGCGATTCTTCGGACAGCTTGAAATTGCAATTGCAACTGCTCAATTCCACGAGTGCAATTTTAACTGGAGCATCTTCTCGGGCACGCGTCGAGCCACTCGATAGCTCAAGTATCGAACTATTGAACTATTGAGCACGATTGCCCCTCTCACCCGCCGCCCCACGGAAGGAACGAATCTCTTTCAAAGTTCAAGGGTCGAGAGGAATTTTATAGGTTAAAAAATGACGTATCCCACAAGACAATTTTTTTGCGATACAAAATACGACCCTAATAAAATTCTTTGTTGAATATAATTAAAATATAATTTTTTTCATCCAAATAAATAATAATTAATCCACGATAATCTCTCGTATATAAAATAATAATTTGTAGAATGACCAACGTAAAAATGCCATCTTACAAATGATAAACGATTCAGGACGTATAATAAAAATTATTTATCGTTTATGGTTAATTCAGAAATAATCAATTATGCTAATATAATATCACATGGAATCCCAAATCCGCGTTATCAGAGTTCAATGCTCTAGGATGTTATGTGAAATTAAAACAAAAGTTTGCTTTATAGCCTGTTCGCGGTAAAGTCGTAATGAAACTCCTCAACTAATAATATAACCTCAAATCCATATATACATACATATATATATATATACACAGCTCTAAGCAGCCGGTTAAGATCTGACCGAGTATCCAGCATCGGAAAGGATTTTCGTTGTCATTTCGTATTACAGACATCACCCGGTAGAATACTTGGCCGCAGTTTTGATTACCTTGAATTCACGATGACGAACTAGAACAGAGAGACGGTTCGCAGCATCTGGCATCTGGCATTTGGCATCTCCTTCGGTTCGTGTCTTTCATTACGCATTCATTGAGCCTACCTTGGACCATTTCCCTGCCGAAGGATAATTCCCGGCTTCTCCTTCCAGCTTGGCGACTTTCGGATACCAGCATCCAACAGGACCATTACAGGATACCTACGTGGAAATTTAAGTGACCGTCTTAAATACACAAGGACCGATTCAGAT
This sequence comes from Calameuta haemorrhoidalis, assembly GCA_031763665.1. Classification (NCBI taxonomy): domain Eukaryota; kingdom Metazoa; phylum Arthropoda; class Insecta; order Hymenoptera; family Cephidae; genus Calameuta; species Calameuta haemorrhoidalis. The sequence goes on from JARPRH010000866.1 coordinate 296,519, forward strand.
TCAACCCCTGATGCTTTGAGATGAAACAGGAAGATGGGATCAGAATTTCGGATGACTTCGTCGTTATCATTTACTCTGCTCAATAATTCGTTATCAAGATCACATTAGTCTGGTTACGAATTCTGACGTCACGATGTGTTACAATTTTATGCATAGTTAGGACAGACATAGAGACATATATGTGTGTGTGTATTTTTTTATCTTATCAGCATAGTCGGGATGAAGTTGTCGACTTAGAGATTTTTGTCCAAGGAAACTGCGCAGATTTCATCCCCTGGGATAAAAATAAATAAATCTCTCGTGTCGGAACGTCCTCGGATCGTATCGCTTCCTGTACAGACGAACTTGGCCGTTCTTTTTTTTTGGATTCTTAGACTTTGGCTATACTAGCAAATTTAAGACTGTTAGGTATCGCGCGGGGTTGAAAGGTTAGGAGGCTGGACGCGTGGGTGAAGCTCAGGGCGCAGGCGTTTGCAACTCCTGGCGGCAAGTGAACTCCTACGGCTCTTCTCTAGTATCGCGTCAGCTGCCGCTGGGAATCCGTGTATCGTATCCTGGGATTTTTTGGCATACGTATTTTCGTGGTTGTACATATATATGTATTTTTTTTAAATTGTGCAAAGAGTCACATGCGATTAAATTGCCGTTCATTTGGATTAATCGACGGTAGCGCAGGAAAATCTGTACGTAGGCTTGAAAGTCAATTTTTTTTACAGTGACATAAAAACGCATCAATCTAATTGCTTGTTGGTGTACAAATCTTTTTTTTTTTAAATTAATCCAACTATTTAGGAAAAATTCATGGAGTTTCTGTGTTAAATATAAATAAAGTGTGAAAAGAGTGGATATTTCGAAAAAGTGTGTCAGTGAACCTTCACGAGCAACGTTGCAAGATGACAATAGCAACAAAAGATAATTACAGTGACTAATTAATAAATTTTCATAAATATTTGTATAAACAATGCGCCCAACTAATACGTATCGTTAATCTGATTTGCCCAGTGTCGACGTATTTTAAATATATTAATATTAATCACAGGGTATATTAATAATATTAGACACATGTGTAAATAATCACGGTTAACCAGTATATTTAAATAATGTAAAAATGATCTACACAAGTCATAGATCACATCCCTTAAAATTACTTAATATGAAATGTGGCTGTTGGGGTTGAAAAAATGTTTTCAAAAAAATTCATCAACTCGAATTCGATCACTCGGCAATAAACTACCGGGTGTTCCATCCAGTCGTCTATCGATACCTTGAACAACCCTTAACGATAATCGAAAATCGAATTCCTGTAATTTAGAAATCGATCCGAATCAAAGTGCCAACCGGAAGAAAAATAAGCTAATCGACACCAGGGAGCCAATAAGGGTTGCTTAAGGGATGGATTGGCAAGGGGTGCGCCTAATCTCCTCAAAGAAGACGTCTGGCTCCGCATGTGTGGTTGAACTGATATCTGGAGCCGAAGCATGAGGGAGGCTGCATCCCCAGCGTAACGGTAAGCAATCGCGATATGCATGTCTCTATACATATACATATGTACACTGATAACAACCCCGTCCAGGAGGGTTGGTCGATGCGGGAGAAGGGAAGCCGGCAAACCATAAATTAGCGAATTAAAGGGCGTGCAAGCATGTGTTTCCCAGGGTGCATCTACCTTCTCTGGGGTAAGGTCGAACATGCATGTTCCCATTAGCAAGGCTGGTTCGCTCCCCGACGGCATTTCACCCCTAATTACACCTTTTACCTTGACGAGCCAAGAGAGAAGGGTGGGAGCGACTGTGTCCCTCTTAGAAGACTCGTCGGAGTAGATGCAGAAATAACTCAGCATCCTGCACAGACTTTTATACCTTTACGTCAGTTTCACCCTTAATATGCAAATGGGACAGAGAATAGTACAGTTCATAGGGTAAGAAGATTAATTAATTTTTCATTAATTATAGTGTAAATTTAAACGTTCGAATTTTCAATTTTTTGTACAAAAAATAATTTTACCATGGGGCTAGGAAGGAGTGTCGAATTGATATTCAATTGACTCATGGGAATTCAAAGTTACGTAATATAATATACACATGTTTACACTGTATGCATATGTGAATTGAGTTCTTATCTCGATCAAGTTTTTGAGTGCATTTGGTATATATATATATATATTTGGAAATGATATATATATATATATACTAATGCATCAGTTATTAATGGCAAATGTGGCAAGGTACAATTTACATGCTTAAGTAGATGCAGCCAGTGCATAGCCAGACGGCTTGGCGCCCGCGACTTCGAACTCCCGGCCTATTGTAGTTTACGACGTAATATTTTAAGCCGTGTGCGCATAGCGCGATATCGCCACGGCGCTCGTAACGTATCGTACGTGTGATTATTTCTTGGCATAGCATTACCGAGAAACCATCAATTTTTACTGTACAATTTTCTACCCCCTTACCTTACGTTTTCATGGGACGTCCCTGCATCCTGTATGGCTAAAGTCACGGCAAGGAAATTAATCGGTCAAATTCATTCATCCCATTGGCGCAAAAGTTACGACTACGGACTTCTCGGGCTGGTTCGTTCAACGATACTCTTGGGACGATCGATCCTGGTTCTCGATCCTTCTAGAACGTTACTGTAAGGGTATAAGGTAACTATGCTCAGACACAATTAGGCTTCATAAGGTTAGATATGGCTGTGGTGGAAACTTGGAAAATCATTGCCCGTTGAGGTTTACATTGCTGGTTCAAACGTACGAGCAGCCATCGAGTACCAATAATTGGTAAATGCTTTATGGTATATGAATAACTTATGTCATATCTTGGTTCAATGTATATATATATATATATATATATATATATATTTGTTGTATATAGCATAGTCTGACTTTACTACTATATCATATTGATTACAAGTTTCAAGTTTGCCTATGGCGACTTCCCGCGATTTATTATGGGATCAACTGAGATGCTTGGGAAAATAATTGATTAAGGCTCCAAGGCATTGATTGCCTTGACGCTAATCTACGATAATTTACGTGGGCTCGATCTTCGTTTACGATGATCTATATAGATTTATGTATGAGTATATCCATAAATATGTTTTATGGGTTTAATATGGATTTTGGATTTTTTTTATTAAATTCTTCTTCATTAATTCTTATTAAGAGATACCTCGACGATTTATTATAACCGGAAGTAGTAGGGGTGACGAATATTTTTTTAATCCTTAATCTTAGGTTAGGTTTTTATAAATGAACTAAGCATGAGTTATTATCATTGCGCGGTATAAGTTTCACGCGGGGATAATCCATATTTTTTTTTTATGAATGAGGTAAACTCGCGGTGTGACAATTATGAAGAAGGATTCGTGCATTTAAATTGAGGCATTGAGAATTATTGGTACGACTGAATTAACCTAAGTGATTCGGGGCTGCTTAGTGGATACAATTTTTAAGTTCACCCTGTATATTTTATGACTATTTTTTTTTTGGTTTTTAGGTAAATTCACCTGTTCCACATTTCTCGTCACGTTGGGCACTAAATTTGCTGGGTAAAAAATATGACCACCAAAATAAATTAGCGTAATTTAAAAAAAAAAAATTCTAGATCTTTTAATGGATCCTCAAAATGGCTGTGCCTCAAAATCAAATAGTAACCACAGTCTTCGAGCACCTGGCCAATTTCGGTTTTATAAACGATATAATTGAAGCCTCACGTGAGCCTGGGAATTACTCGGAAGCACCAAAAGACCAAACAGAAGGAGTTATGCTGATCTAGGGTCCATGTGCTAATCCTCGAAGTAAACGTTCTCCAAGATATGCACAGATTAATAGGTCTCTCTCTAGCTGCGTTTATTCTCACTGTGCGCAATTGTCACTGCAGCTGCAACTGCAACTGCACGCGGTCTCGTATCGTTTCTTATGCAAATATGCATTCTAAGTAACATATGCGTTTCTTGACGTGGCCGTCTAGGTGGCGCCACTTGTTTTACATACTAGAGACAGCGTAACGTTCTGAGGTTGAAATATTTTTTTAGGGGTTGAAAGGGGGATGAAAATTTATGCCACCTGTATTATCAAGATTTACATCCTCGTTAGATAACGTTGAAATTGTCGTAGAGTTCTGATATTATCTATTTTATCCTAGATTATATTATTGGGGGTTAATAAAGGTTCTAGTGGTTTAAGACTGATAAGTCAGTAATCGTATTCGTGGCTTATGGGGGTAGTGCTTTGATTATGTGGCGTAAGGGCTAATGACGATTAATTAGAGAATTTTTATATTTTCTAATTAATTATGTATCGAGGTTACACGAAGTTGTACGTTTCTAAGTCGAAATTGTAGGTGCTGGAAGAATTGTAGAGTGGCGCAGCTGCGCGTGATTCATTCGCAGGAGAGAGTGATAAAAAAATGTTAATTAAGGTCCAATTAAGGCGTTGGTGTTATTATATTATTATTCGGCACGAAAGTGGGCTTGTCTGGGAAAAAAAAGAGAAGAACGTGGACACACGAAAAACGTTTTACTGAATTAAAGCACGAATATTAAAGTCGTCGTGCGACCATGTGGATTTTTTTTCACGAAAAAGAAAAAGGATAATTTGACTTTAAACTTCGTCGTATTACGGCTAATCGGAAAACAAAATCTTCAAGTAAGATCAACAGTCTAATTAAAGTGGGAATCTACAATTTGACAAAGTAATTTTCAGAAGACACTCCCGTCGTCATCTACTCCTTCCGCGGACAACTAACTTTTCGGGTGGTCCATTCAGCGAATTAAAAGTAAATTTGAAGAATAGCATGAAATTAGAAAAAAAATTGCTTTTACCTCATTCAAAAATGAAGGTCAACGTATTAAATACGTAATACGTATTTTAGGTCATGCTAGGTACGGTCTGACATGATATGTATTAAATCCCCTATATCATACATGTTTTTCCAAGATCATATGAGTTTATCCTTGGCAATCGATATCAGGAATAATTGGTACCCCTGTGAGTAAATAAAAATTGCATTTCCCTATAAAGCGTCTACAAGTGAAAAGCACTGTAGGGGTAGGAGGCCACCCGCCGATTGGTTGGTGAAAAATTTGGAAAAATCGTCCGATCCTAACGAATATTATTATTTATAACCCTAGGGTATATACCTATATATATCACGTATATAGGTATAGGCTTAATGTAAAAGTAATGCAGAGTCTGTATCTAGCTTGGATACATCAGACTGAAACACAAAGAACAAGGCAGTGACGTAACGTGCAGTCAACACGCAAGAGCCACTTATTTAGGACTGGTCGTTTCTCTTCCACTTAGCGACTATCGTGCGGAGGATTTCGGTCGTGTAAAGCCAGAAAAAGGAAACCTAGCGAAGCCAATAGGTTTTCAGGATCTGCGAAATCGCAAGAGCATCCTTGCGAATCGGCAAAGTTAATGGCGAACGATAAATTAAGGTTGTCGATTAGTTACGATCGGCCATTTTTTTTAGTAGCGATTTTAAATCTTAACTTAATTTTAATAGTGTTTGGGATATTTTTTTTCGAAAAATTAAGGTATCAATAAAAATATTATTTTTATTATATCAATGTTACGCGCAGTTTTACGATCGGTTTGATTTAACGATTTTACAATTTATTCCCATGGCTAATAATTCATCTGGACCCGAATAACCCAGTATCGTTCTTGGTAGAGATGATCCTCTATAGCATTTGAATAACAGATTCGAATAGAGTACAGAGTTTAACTCCTCGAGAGGTCAGGGGGGGTCAGATAGGATCCGTTGCAGCTGCAGACAACTTGTACCAACCTGGAGAACGTGAGGTCACGTTCTGACAGTCAAGGTTAATGCAGACAGTAGACAGTTAAGGGAAACTTTAGTGCTTAGATACATATATATGTACACATATAAAATCTGGTATTCCAGAACGGTTACTCAGTAGCATCCGGTCGTGTTATCAAAAAGATCTAGAATTTCCATAAGATGAAAGAATTTGCTAAAAGCTGCTGCCCTCGTTGAAGGATTCTCGCGGTTGAACGAGCGTCCTGACACTCTGATGGTTAGTTTAGAGGATCTTGTGACCCTTGACCTGGATCGTTTGAAAATTTTCCTCTGGACTAGGTAGACCCTGTAGAAGGTGGAAGGTGCGTGTGGAGCATTTTCGGGGTCGGCAGCTGACTAATCGTTTGTTGATTGATCGTCTCCTTTTCCGTACAGCATCAGCATCCCTATCGCCATCATCAACGGCTCCATAGCTATAACCAGTAACGGTACCCCCATCACCACCACCATCTCCACCACCACCACCATCACCATCACCACCACCATCACCATCACCATCACCACGACCACCACCATCACCACCAACATCAGCACCAGCATCACCACCAGCATCAACATCAGATTCAGCACCAGCGCCAGCATCGGCTCCAGCGTCAGGGCCCCTACCACAGCTACGGCCCTGATCCACTCACCGCATCATAAATCATCGCACAATATGCCGCCACCACAAAACAGCCTTAAATACCTGGACAGCCGAGCTGACGAGGAAGGGCGCGGGTGTGCAGGATGAGGTTACGCGAGTTCACCCCTAAGGTAGAGGATATATCCAAGGGATGGAAAACGTTACCCAGACGGAGCAAGACCAGACGGCGGCCCACTTATGCCAGGGTCAACTCTAATGGATCAGTTTCCACGCCTCGTACCCGTATCACTAACCAGTGACAGGGTAGCTCAATTATGCAAACAAAGTATACCTAGTTGCAGGGGCTAGAGGGGGTTGGTATCCCTTCTCCGGAATCCCCTCTCGCTCTTTGCCCACCGTTGGCCCAAGAGATTAATTTTATCCCACGGAATTTTACGTTCATCTTCGGTACCATCGTATCATCTTCCTCAGATCGGACGTACTCAAAATTTTTGACGGGTCAAGACGTTATAGGGAGGTGGCGACTTTCGTGACCTTTGACATTGGCTAAATTCATTCCTTGACGTCTAAGCTATCGAATCGTTTAGTTCTCTTTATTTACAATGAAAAATGTATTTCTGCGCTGGTCGAGGGTATGTTTTTCTTTAAGGGTATAAAAATCTTCAATTTCATCGATCTTGAATCCTCAAGTGGATCCGATTCTCTGTAACCAAGTGATATACCTTCTGGATATATTTCTCGTTGCCATAGCAACTATACAGGGCGTTTATGGGTTTCTATACTGTATTAGCTTAGCTGGCAAAGCTGGTCGAGAAGGTTGCAGTAAAAATAAAAGGGCATTGCAACGTATGTCCATAAAAGATGCTGGGCGTGACCGCTGGGCTCGTCGAGGATGTTGAAGCTAGAGTTACCGTTAACGGAGGATAGGTGATATCTACACGTATCTCGTCACGAGATCTTCCCATAAATCATGTGACAGCGCGACCAGAGAGGTGTCGTCCACTTTCGACGGGAACGATTTTTAAATTTCCCGCCAAAGATAAATTCTTCCCGGTTACTGACTTATGGCGCACGTGTACCATTTTTTTAGCATTGTATATATGTATGTAGTCGAGGGGTTGTACTGAATGGGGGAGGGTCTTTTACGTGTTAATTATTCGATCCAATTAATTAATTATATGGACGTGTCATAGGTCGACATTCTTGGGAAACTTATGAAATTACTTGTTACGAGGTCCTTGAATTTGTTGCACAACTATTTCAGCTTGGTAATATATTTATCGGGGGGTAGAAACTTGGAGATATAAAAGGTAGGCTTTCGCAATATCCAGCCCGGAGATAAGATCCGTCCTTTGAAAAGCTTTATAACGCTACTTTATTCGAAAGATTTATCGTATGGAAAAAAAAAGCTCGCGTTAAAATGCCAACGGGGAAAAACGTGTCCTTTGTAAATATTATTGATAAATATATTTTTTTTTTTAAATATTTTTTTAGAATTAACGAATAACTTGAACCAATTTTTTTGAGTATGAATTCATTGCATGAAATATGGGCTGAATGTATACTCGATTTATTTCGACCACTCAAAGGAAAGGATATGATTTATCGGCTATAAGGATTTCGACCAATCAGAATTATTAGTTCCCGAATTTGAATGTTGTCACATCAGTCTGTCTTGGGACACCGATCGGGGTGCCTCGAGCTGCTCTCGCGCTCCCGGGCTATTTCTTCATAGTTTCGCTAAGTGTTTCCTGTACGGTATAAAAAGTTCTCGCGTTGCTCTCGCAATATCCAGAAAATCTTATAGATTTTCTGCGTGTGTTCCGGAGGTCCAGTGCCCACCCGAGTGTCCCCTGGATGCTGTTCTCGGCCTTCGCGGATTAGCTGAACCAGCTCCGGTGAGAATTCCCAATTTATTAATTGGTGGAGGGATTTCGATTTTATAGCTCCGGCTCGGTCTGTTACGTTCTCGATCAATTGCTCTCGGTTTCCGGCACTACTTGCCTGACGCTTACTCAGACCCTCTATATCTCAACCTGGCAACCCCAACCTTTTATTCTTCATTCCTCAAGTGACTTAAGGCTCACCCTAAAGGCAATGTCAGAAATGACAGGAAAATTTTTTTGAATACTTAGAATATGCAAATTCTCCGCACATTTCAGATACGAATTTAGCACCTTCTTCGTTTTACGAGGATGTTGCCAGAATACATAATATTTCTACCCGTCGTGTATACCTTTTATGAAAGGTTGTTGGATCACGGCACAGCTGTACTTTAGTGAGTGCTTTGGCAAAAGTTTCGTATCGCAGAATTCACGTGTTCGGGGTAAGAAGACGCAGCACGGTAAAATTTTGCGGAGAAATATAAATTACAGGAATTCATGCGGAGCATTAAGGCTGTATTACACGTAGTTCATTAATACCGTTGATGTTACGAAAAATTCATAAAAGAGTCCAAGAAAAAAAAATTTTCATATTTCATATGCATGTTATAAAGAAAATTTATTAGAATTCACCAATCAGTAAGAAAAATATACAATTATTAAGAAATACATGTGGAAATGCTACAGTGGCGCCACATCGATTCTCCACCTGGAGATTTTGACTAACGATCTTTCGCGAAAATCAAAACTCAAAGACGTCATGAGTGGACAGGCAAATTATACATTGGTGAACGATTATATGTTACCCGACAAAACCATGGCTACCAACTCACCATCCGCACCACTGGGCATAATAAATCAGATGTTTTTGCAGCTTCCCGTATTTGGCGTCGAGCTCAAACCACGAATCCTCACTAACACCGCCCACTTGGCAAAAGGCCATTCTGACTAGGCTATACGTAACAGTAATGACGAAATACCTCATGTTATTATTATT
>JARPRH010000866.1:308981-326266 GCA_031763665.1 Calameuta haemorrhoidalis
CGCGTCCTTATTGTTGTCTGCAAAGTGGCATCGAATGACCCTTCCGCTCAAGATTTATTGCGACTTCGCTTATGACAATTTTTTTTTCTTTTTTTTTTTCCCTCTTCCCTAATGTCAGTTACGTCAATATGCTTGGATCCTCGACATATTTATTGTGGAATACGATTTTCGAAAGCTCTATTGTTGGTATACGAAAAAATGTATAATTTGTTGAGTTTGAATATTTTTTATTTTTTGAACATTTGGAAAATTTAGAAAAAATGTTGTATATGTAGTTTTACATGTATTGCACGGTCTTTAAGACGACCTAGAAGTCAGGAAAGCTCGACTGTAACTTCTTTTTTGCTTTTCAACCTGATAAAACTTTCAGTATTCTACTTTGAGCTTTTATGTCCGATATATTTCGCGTGTAGCTTTTGGTAGGACGAGTCGCTTCGCTCCGGTGAATCTAGAGAAACCTTGTACACCAACCTAGTGACTTTTATTCTAGGGAAATTTTTCATGGCCTTTTCTCGTATTACAATAAGAGCACTGTGAGCTTGTCAAGATCTTCAGTGGATGGATAAATTAATTTATAGGTTGACGAATTAAAAAAAAAATATTGGAAGTCTAAAATAAAGTCTCCTGCCGCCTGGTAAGTCCTGGTTATCCTTCTTGATTGCCCCAGGTTTGTGACGTAAGCATCATCTCCGGGAACAGGACCTCCTGGAACAATATATATACATTTTTTTCCATTTCCTTTAAATAAAACTGATTGAGTGAAAAAAAAGAAAAGTTTCCTCCCATTGCGGCTTTCGTGCTTTCAGAGCTTTCAATTAGCATTCACTACGTGATTGGTCCCAGGGTGAAACGCGTAAGAGAAAGTTTTGAGGACTCGCCTCAATCCAAATCCTCATCTCTTTGTACTGTAACAATCATCCCCTCTGTACTTAATACATGAAAAAGGCAATTCGGGTAAATTTTTAATAAACGTTAATCCTGTGTAACCAGTGAATTTTTGATTTACCTAAAACAGAAATTTTTCAATTGTTATTCAATCTAGTCGATTATGGCACTTGAGTATTTTCTTTCCGAGGCAGAATAAGAGAAAGTGAAAGTTTCAATGTAATTCGGACAAGTGCATTGCTTTTCGTAAAATTTTTCGGTATAGTCGATTCGACGTAAAAATTTACGATAATACTCTTCTACGTAGCCTAAAATAATGTCATTCCGCTCCATTAATGCACTGTCGTTTCTGACCCAAATAAAACTAAACTGGCGGCGACGCGATCTGTGTATAAACATACGTACTTGTATGTAATACATAAGCGAACGTCCCTTATGTACAGTCAGGGGTAGTACATTTATATACACAGCTGCCACCCTATTGAATCTCTGAACTAAAGCACATGCTCCACCCCCCCTGGCTTACCGACTATTTGTATTTAAATTATGATTAGAATCTTTTAGGCCTATGCCAGACGAAGGGTGAACAAGCGAACGAATGTGATTCAGAAATTTGAAAAAAAGTCCCGTTTCCAACGGTCGACTGAAAGGGGTTTAACAAGTGTTGGATTCCAAGCAGTCTTGAATTTTGGTAATGATTAAATTTATTCAACCACTTTTGAATATTTTTTCCATGAGGGGAAGGGTTGAAGAATTTTCATTCTGACCCTTTTCTTCCTTTGAGGCGACCCTAACGTTCTATGAATTATATAAAAAATAAAATCTGGGGTCCCTAGGGTGACGAAAGAATGGCTTTGGGTATCTCGCAAGCCGACTACGGGATATGAAGTATTTATTGGCCATACATTTTATACCCCGGGGTGACCTACCGGATTCTCCATAACGAAATCGATCTCTGCTTTATCTGCGAATTTTCACACCTGCCATCAAACGGCCTTTGAGCTTTAATATTCGCCAATTTATCGGCGGCAGTTTCGTATTGCCGTCTGATCTTGACGGTGGACGATTTTTCGAGCCGTAAAATTTGTTTTAAATATCGCAAATCCGGATGATTTTAAAATACGATATTTTATCGCGACTTTGACGCTGCGGGATCTTTCAAGCTTGAAAAAGCTTAGCCAGTATTTTTGCAAGTAGCGAAAGAGCTTTAACGGCTCTTCAAACGGCAATTGCGAAATCGACGTCCTGAACTCGCTGGTGATAACGTGGCAATAAAATTTTTTGAAAACATTGGCTTTTCAAAATTTCAACCGCGACCTTTACCCCCTATTGACGATGGGGCTTTGATATCACTGAATTTCTCTGCGGCTAATAAGTCACGTAAATTGGATAAATTATTTGACGTTTGATTAAATAATTTTTTTTTTGTTTCCTTTCGAGAACATTTTTTCGATAAGAAATTAACGTATCACGATTTTGTATGGACGCAAAAAAATGTGATTTTTTTAGGTAATTTTGAAAATTTCCATTTGATGCTTGTTGCAATCCAATTTTTTAATATTGCTTTATCGAAGCTTAGCATTTTTGTAAAGATCTGTAGAACCCCTACGTGCTCTGGAGTCACGTCAGACTTCTTTTTATTTGTATTTCTATGTACGTTACATAGCTAATAAATGTACCCATATACATCTAATACATAAAAGATCAAATCTCTATATATTAGCCCACAGGAATTCTCAAGGATTTCATATAGATATACAAGTGTGTAAAATGAAGCATGAGAATTTCTTATCTGTAAAATACCATCTTTTTTTTTTTTACAAAAGTTTCCAATATCGATATTAGTACAGTCCGACTCAATATACAGGAACTTCGTATTATCAGACTTTACGTAATTTGAATAACCTTTATTACTAAAATTTTATTCGGAATCCCAATTAACTTTATAGATTCGCTTTATCAATAGAAGAATTCCGCAAGCTCTCATTTATTTGCGAAAGTAGCTCTTTTGTTTTTCGCATAAATTCGCGACTATCCTCATTCGGGATGATAAACTTTAGAAAGATTAAGTCGGAAAGGCTTTCTTCGAAATTGTCTCAGGCTTTACTAATCCGTACTTTCTTTTTCGACTATTAAATTCGAAGACGGTAAAACCGATAAAAAAGATGATCAATTAAAATGTAAATTTTATTATTTTTTTCGAAAAATCACAAATCATTCGTATGTCATAAAATTTTATTTTCTTAAAATTATTATTAACCTCCATCTTGCTATCGTCTATTCACATGCTAACGTCCATCTCTTTTAAACCGACCTGTAGCAGATCGGCATTTCAATCTAAAAACTGGCCGATGAGAAATTCAGCGAAATGGGTTTCCCTTTTAGACGTATGTACGAGCAATGTAGCAACCGTAAGGTGTCCATTTCTTTTGTAAGGTCCGATACCGGTTTGACCAGATTACGCGCAATGATCCCTATTTAATTGACCCTGGACTTCATTCACTGTCGTGCCAGAATCATCGAGTAAATTCACTCTTTATATCTGGCTAATTAATTTACAAAAATTTACAGTCTCATTGAGATCCAAATAATTTTCAAATTTTGCAATTTCTCTAAATTCCTTATATTCTCATTGAACATCTATAAAAATTATCGTCGTACCGTCATTAATATCACGGGGAGTTATTGATCGAATTAAATATCGTGACGTCACCGAGAAAATCTTTTACTATCGTTTCAGGAATAACTTCCGTTTCCGCTATGCGCGAATCCCGTTCTGTATTATCTGTCATGATTTGCGAGAGTTTCGGATGTAGGTGCGCCGCAAGCCGCACGAATATATATATATATATATATATATACATACATATTCACATATATGCACACTACAGCTATACGTAACTTGCAACAATCTCGTATAATACATAAACCATAAAAGTATTCAACTGCATATAATTTTGTCAAAATCAAAATTTGAATGCATTTTTTTTTATATACCCGCCATCTTTTTTTTGTACGGTCACGCGTTCAATATTTTACGGCCTAAAATTGTATCTGCTGTATGTATTTTTATTTCTCGATCCGATCTACACGTATCTTTTGGGGGGGGGGGGCATGAACGATTGCCCACCGAGCGAAACGAAGGTTCGCGTGATATAATTTATCTGATTTATTGTAATAAATATGATATTATCGAGCAAAGTGCTTTTTCACGGTCCAGTTTAATTTTTTGACAATCAAAATCCAGCGATTATTTTTTTTTCCAGCGTATTATTTATTCATATATGCTCGTATATATTCGGATCACGTGTATAGGTTAAAATGTTGGTATTGCGTAATTATGGAATTTTTATTTCAGTTATAATCGCCTTAATCCATATCAGTTGGATTTTGCAACTGATTAATCCGCAAAGTATCAATTTTTATAATATTATCAAAATTTTGAAATTCTGCCAGTTACAATAAAAGCGAAGCGTTAATTTTTATTCTCTCGTAAAACGTGGGTAATGAATTTCGTGTTTCGAAAAGGCAAACTTTTTTTTTTTAATTTTTTTAACACAGACATATACATATATAATCACTGTCGACGGTGAAGGAATAAAATTTTTTTGCCATCGTTCCCAAAAGATTTCAATCTGTTCCAGGGGTGAATTAATCGAAGAACAAGGGTTACGCGTAGATAGGCAAAGGGTTAGGAAGCCGCAAAATGACGTGGGCAAGATAGAATTAAGTTTCCCGTATAAGAGGTTTACAGTTGGATCCTGTATGGACGATGAAATCTTTACCCAATCTTGGTCTAAGTATACAGGGTGGTGAAAATGGAATGCAAACACGTGTGAGGGATGATTACGCGTCGGTTACTTGATTATTATTACGTATGTAAATAAGCGTAAAGTGGCATAAGCAAAAATAACCAAAAATCCCATAAAGTTCGCGTAATAATTGCAAATTCTAGATACAATTATCACAATGCAATTGAGGGTACTTAAAAATTTTTGTCACCGTGTATATTAAAAAAAAAAAAAAAGAAACTACCAAATGGCACGTTTCGCACATCAAACGAAGATTTTAATAGACATAATTAAGCTTCACGCTAATCAGCCCGTGCGATTAACGAATAAAAAAAAAGAACAGACTGCATCGAACAAAAATTAATCACACGATAATTCTAATTTCGGTATGCACGAGGTTACTAATTACCATACCAATTACATTGTCGTAAAATAAAACGTCATCGAAATTAGCCGAGCCCATTAATTCCCAATTAGCTGGACATCAAAATATCCAGCTCGACGTGCATCAGTCGTTTAAAAAGAAATTTTAACAGGTCGTAAATTTCGTCAAATTTCAAGAGCCAAATAAATTGCCAAAGATTTCGCAGTCCAACGATTTACTGCATCCCCTACGGCCTCCTTATCGGACGTCCGGAGTCACGTGATTGGCAGACAAAAAATGAGTCAAGTTAAAATTCAGGACTCGTAATTTACTAAGATCCTGGAACCATCATCCCCCATCAAGGGGTCTTGCGTAAGGGTAGGGTATGAAAGGTCTTCTTATAAATTGCCTTAAAAGCCATGTCTTATTGGGCCAATACATCCGGTCAGGTCGGCCTCCTGTATACGGGATGGTGCACGGTGACCGGTTCAGGCCCACGTGAACCCTGAACCCTAGCAGTCTGCCCATAGGGGAATGAATTTATTGCGTGCTACACAGTCACGCCCTTAGACAAATGGCCATCCCCCTCCCCCCGATTTATAGTCCTTCGATCGAAAGAGTCCGCATAAATTGCGTCACTTTAAACTTTGCAATTTCATCAGCCGAACCAGTTGCGTTATCGCCTCTACATACGCTGGAGTTGGGTCTTACAAGTAGATATTGGGCCATCATTATTTTAAACCGGATAAGGGTAGGTCTTGCTCCCCCACGTGGAGTCGTCATTCCGATCGGCCGATGACGTCATTCATGCGCCACGTGGAGTCGTCATTCCGATCATACGATGACGTCATTCGTCCGCCACGTGGAATCGTCATTCCCTTCAGCCACTGATAACCCGTCTGATGACGTCACGTCGCTCGTCCTACCTCATCAACGATACTTGACAATGATCAGCAGGTGCCACTTCCGGTCCGATTTAACCCTAAACAGGACTCTCTCCGGTTGAAACGAAAATTCATTCGCTTCTTCGAAACGGATCGACTCTTTCATTTTTACCGTAAATTTCTCGAAGTCATCACCCCGCACTGTCGGTGATTTATGAATTTCGAATGAGCGGACGTTTCTTGGCGTCGGCGTCGCTCTTATCTATCTCTGGTCCAATACTCGGGCGCTGCACTCAATCTCGAGTTTCGTGTTTGTAACCACGAAAACGGGTACCCGGAACACGTGGTACGTAGTGATTCTGTGTGTATCTGTGCTGTAGCGTTAGGCAATGCTGGAACATGGAGACCATGTATCTTATCTACAGTTTGGGTAACGGATGACCCTTAATCAATTGATACATTGCTTAATGGTCGGCTATGGTTATTTGTACGTGTATCTGTTTATCTATACGTATGGATGATTCTTGTAGCGTTTTGCAAGAAATTTGGAAAATAACAGGCTAAATTGTTCGATGAAAATTTCACAAGGATTTTTCGATATTTTTTACGTCACTTTGATCGCGACTGTGCAATTTCTTGGGTCGATGCAGATAACTATTGATACGTTCGATATTCGTTGAAATCTCATTCCTTATCATGAGGGGGCGGGGGGGGGGGGGGGTTGGACGCGAAAAATATTTTTCTTCCATAATACGTGTAAGGAATAAGTTTGATTTTTTTTTTATTCAAGTCCCTTCAGCAAGGGTTGCTATTTTCTTGGATTTTTCTTGAACCCCCAAGACAGCAGGGGAGGAAACCTATGGCGACAATATTAAACGACGGCAAAACGGAAACTACTGAGAATCGAACGATCCTCGTTACGTGGAGAAACGGACGTGGGAGTGTAAGTAATTTTTCCTTTGTTCTCTATAAAGGCGACACGTAAGAGTTAGGTACTTCCGGTGGCAGCTACTTTCGGCGAGACGCCATGGCCGATCGATTGTCGTTGGCGCCGATGGTTGTCGATTTAAAAAATTTATTTTCCTCAAATTCCAAATTTATCTGTCACTATTTATCTATTTTTTATTTTTTTTTTTTAAATTGGCTACAAAAATGCCATTGGCATACTTCGGGCAATTTCGTGACTTTATCGATTCGTACGTCATTACGTGTACCGATGATTCTAGTGGGAAATGATGTTTTAGAGTGTTCGGAGTAATAACCGTAGTGGTCGGTACATACAGTGAATACCGGACACAGTGGTTAACCATGATTAGCACAAGTGCCCGGGTGCATTTTCAATTGGGCTAACTAGAACGTTTCGTTGGATACACGTGGGATTAGTAATAATAACAATAATCTTCTGGTACCTGCATCCATCCTGCATCTCCCTTCGGGTAGAAAGGAACAATTTATCTCGTAGGATATTAAATGGTGGTTTTTCGGGTTTCTTTATCAGTTTAAAGAAAATTAAAAATTTTCTACTCCAAATGGCTTGCGCTGTTTAATTGGTCCACGACAAAGTATATACATATAGTATATAAGGTATACTTACAATATGTATATAAGAAATATATTATATTCAACGTAACATCATATCCTGTACTTTGGTACAAGGCGATAATATCTTCGAGATTATTTCCTTTTATTTCATCATCTACATAATAATAATAATTTCCAAGAAAATCCTTTGCAGCATCCCCCTTGCCTAATCTTTCGCTCCAGTGAGGCATCTATTCATTTTAATCTTAAAGTTCGACCTGCCTCGGGGTAATAAAACGCAGGAAAAATTTAAGGGTTGCGTTTTAGGGTTGGTTTATACGTCATCCCTTCCTGGTGTCTTTGTAAACGTCACGAGGAAATTCTACGTCGAGTTGGCTCAGGGTTATGGAGGGGGAAACAAAAATTTTTTCAAAACACCCTTGTAAGCATAATTAACGGCATCTGGAATTCATTTGTTTTCGAGCTTTGATGTTTTTACGTCGCTGACATTGTTCGAGAATAATAGCGGGTGAGATCGGGGCACAGCATCCGTTCTTGGATCTCCTATTAAAAATGGCTGGACGCGTCTTTGGAATTTAACGGCGCAAACAAATGCCTCGTGGAGCAAACAAAGATTGCGAGGAGTCTCGGGGGGCGCTGGAAATTCTCCATTACCTCTCACCCCCTTCTTCTCGTTATCGTAATCTTCAAATTTTCAGGGGTGAATAAGCCCAAGCCCAGGCACCCGTATACCCTGCCTGGCAACAACCCTTGTTAAGGTACTATTTAAATTTTCAGACTATTGTGGTTATGCTGTCTCATCACTTCCGTATTTGGGGGGTTGAAATTCTATGACTGTTATGCATCTTTATCTACCCTTATGTTGCGATATGAACAATATATATATATATATATGGTAGGCTGCTTAGAATGCTCTTGAAAATTATCCTATGGCTTCAACGCAGCCAACTGCCTTTACATGCTTGAGTAAGGCATGTCGCTTTTATGGAAATATCTCTTGGGGACTATTAAAGCACACTGCATAGGAATTCTGCAGAAGCATAAAAAGCTTCTTTTTTTTCTCTCTCTTACGTGGAGTCTAACTTTCAAAGTCTGAGAAAGAAAAGGCGGCTAAGCTCGTCTGCTGCCTGGAAGAGGAAAGCTTTTAGTAAATCAGTCGTTAAGAATGATTGAACTGAAATTTGGAAAAATGTTAAAAATGTTATTTTTAGATTGTCGAGTGATTTTTTTTTCTTACAATAAAGTTTTCCAGTGCTAATTACAAGTGTCACATCGCGAGTGTCTCGTTAACGTTACTTTCTATAATGAAAAAGTTTCGGCGAGTGTATTATCGCCGTTCCGAAGTCTTGCCAAATATCCCTGTAATTAGCACAATGTCAAATTCGATTATCGTCAAATTAACAAAGTCAATTAAGACCCGAACCTTCTTGAAAGCTCGTAAAGCCTAATGTTCCCGTTTTACATTTTATTCTTATCCACGATATTCAGATCTCGCTGGTTCACCAGTTTAAAACTTGGTTGGGTCTTTGCGTATATCTATATGAGCTTCGAAATAACTCTTTTCCACTGGCACTCTTATCGTTAACCCTGAAAACTTTTCACCAATCTTGACTCCAGTTGTGCAATTCCATTTTACTGATAAGATCGATAAATACTGGCTCGACGTTATAAGTACACACGACAATAATCTTTGAACTTCAGGTGGACTTTTTTTTTTAACTATCCAAATTGGAATAGAATTTTAAAAAATCACAGTCAAGCAAATTTGCATTTGAGATGATTAAATGATTAATAATAAAAAGTCAAAATTCAAAATAAAATTTAATTCTTTTTTATCACTTAAAATCTCGTATTTGAAAATAATAGAACCTTCTTTCTATGACCATTAATTAAAACAGATATTATCCAGCCTTTGTTACAGCGACAATTTACTTGATGCACTTGGTTCTCACTGGATAAAGAAGTGCATCTCAGCCCAAGATGCACTTTCGTCGAGCATCCGTATCTACGCGAATGTCTGTTGCACCCTTGAATCTCAGGAAAGTAAATCTCGTGCATCTCTCGAGTGCGTACCTTATTTCAGGAGTGACGTACAGTAGGTACCCAGACAAGATAAGATTTCGTAATGAAAAGTAGAATGTCAAATTCTCTTTTCGATGCATTTTTCTTTTTTTGTTATGAAAAAAATACTTTTTTATTATATGCACTTTTTTTTGTATTGCTCCTCTGCACTGTACGATGCACTTTATTATCTCGACAACTGTTTAAATGACATGCTGCATTCCTTCGGTAGATAATGTTTACCCATACCGGATTATGACACGTAAAATTAACAATGCGCTTATTGCATCCATGCGAACGATATCGAGTGCAGATTCGACACGAATGCAGTTCCGTGCTTATCCGCTTTTGTTACTAATGTGATAATCGCTGGAATTTCGTGATATTACGTTAACCGGAATAATATTAGCTGCCAGTTCCTGTGGGAAATTTACGTTTCGTATTTATGCGTTTGTATGCAATCATTTTTTTTATTAATGAGTGATACGTGTACCAGGTGTTTTTTTAATGGGTAATTCCATTCTTTATAATTATTGGATAAAAAAATTTTGAAAACATCACATATTTTGTTAACTTTTTTTTTTAATATTGGGGGTAAAGTTTCATTAATTTTTTCCTCTTAATGCATTTATTTGACCTTGCATGTGATTTATAAGTATTAATTTATGTCTACCTCATGGTATCTATATATGTATTAATGGGATCATATGTGGATGAGCATGTGCATAAAGTAGATTCAGTGATAACACGGGTGGAATACAATTGGGTTCATTATTGGTATAATTGTTTCGCCGTATTTGGAATTTTACATTGATTAAACATTGCGCGTACACCCTGTATATAATATCTGTACGAAAAACAATTTTCGTTGCATATTCGGTGAGCAGAAAAGATGTTCGCATGTAGGGGGTTGGTCGAGTATGAAGTTTTTGCATTTTCAAAGTTTTTCAAAAGCTACTAGAAATTGTCTACTCTCTCAATTTCTTTTTTTTTGTACAATTTTTCTTTTTCTTTGTATTCTATTCCGAAACACGAACAAGGCAAATCCATTGACGGTATAACGTTGTTCCTTATTACCGTGAGATTCCCTGGTTGACTTTTTTTTTTGATTTCTTCGAAACTTTCAAATGAAATCTCTTCTGAAATTTTCTTTTCTCTTTTTTTAAAGTTACCCTTCCCTGTATACGCAGCGGATGCTCCTATACGCTATTAACGTAAAAGCCGAAGGGGATGCTACATTCGATTATGCATATTTCTACACGCCTAAGGTGCTCGAAATTGGGAATTTCACAGCTTTTGGTGATTTAGCTCAAGGGTGAATTCATATGCGTCAAAAATTTGTATTAAAAAACGATTTTCATTTACGCTGATCAATCTTTACGAAGAGCATAGATAAACGTTCTATAGCTCATTAAATTTCGTGAACAATGGTGATTCGATTGATTATAAAAGATAAGAGAAAAAATCTGAGGCAGATATAATCAAATTTGACTGCAATGATTTTGAGTACAAATTCATCTTAAGAAGAAAAGTCATAAGCAAAAAACAATGTAAATTTGAAAAATAAATCGTACTGATAAAAAAATCCAAAATTTCTTCTAATTTCACAGGAGTTCTTATCAGTTCGAGATAAGCCAAAAAATCGAGCTCATTATCAAAGCTTCGTCGAATTATTAATCATCCCCTAAGACCCAGTATCTATGTTTGCTCGTTCGCCAGGAAGATTTCGAATTTCCGGTTGGGCATTAAAGGCGTACGGTTGGTACCCATGCATAAGCTGACTGTACTATATATCTACTAGATAAGTCCGTAACCGAAGCTACGACAGACTCGAGGACTATAGGAGTTCGGCCAGGATAACGAAGGTGAGGATTAGGGTATAGATTCTTGGATCAATGACAGTATCTAATCCTCGCTTCAATACCAAGGGCTTTAGATAGTGCAGATGGATCCTCAGACAAAAGGATCAAGAATTTACATTCGCCACAAGTTAGTTTGTGCAAATGTTGCACATGTTAATTAATACTCCAAAAAAATATCGACCTTTTTTTTCAATAATTCAAAATCAAAACGAGTTCCAATTTGTTTTTATAATATTTACGTAAAATTTTTTCCATTTTTTTCACATTTGTCATTACGTAGGCAGTTAGTCAACGTAAATAAATTTACCCCATAGAATAAATTCTTCACTGACACGCATTCGGCTCAATCCTGAAAAGGGTCTCATTAGTCACAGAATAAACAACTTGGCTCTTCTTTTTCCCACTTCCGGTCCCTGTCGAGTGTATTTTGTCTTCAGACAGAGATCAGCATTGTTACCGGAAGTGCTTTGCGTCTCACGGTCGACCGTGAACGGTTTTTTCTTTTCTTTTTTCACGTTTCCTTCGCCCCCCCCCCCCCCCCTTTCTCAAGCCCCTCTTCTCTTCTAGCTAGAGATACTCAAGAGCCACTTTTCTGCCTCAATTTTTTCCCCATTCTTAGTACCTTTGTATACTGCCACTATCACGTATGGACTATATCGTGCACGGTAATACCATTTAGTCTTCCGTGAAACGAACCGGCCATTCGTACAGACTGTAAAGAAAATTGGGGGCACAATACTGCGCAAGAGTAAGTTTCTTTTCTCATGCATATATATTACGAGAATAATGGAAAAGATAATATTTTTGAAAATTGGATTTATTTTGTAAAACAAAAAGTTCAAAAAATATTTAGATATTTTTACAAAAGCAATGAGGTATAATGAAATTAAATCAGTTACACTTATTGTACGAATTTTTGGAGTTTGAAGAATACTATATATATATATATATATATATTTTTTCTTATCAGTATCGCTGCAAAACGTTATTAATACAGCTGTTTTCTTTCTTGATCACCTATATAAGACACCTACCAAATATTTCGATGAACCGTTGAAAAATCAACGGAAATAAGCTCGCGACAGTGTATCAGTATGAAAAAAAAAAATTTACTAGTAATCGAGCCAGTGTTGAGACCCCTGTAAAGTCACATTCCGAAAGAAGACAAAAGGGGGTATCTGGCTGGCATTGTTCCAGGAGGGTTCTCTTGGAAAATGTCTGGTCACTCCCACGGGCGTAAGATCAGTTCTATTTGTTTTCCCCTTTTCAGGATTTATTTTCTTTCTGCTTGTCCGTTTTTTTTTTCACCTATTCACTCTCTATATCCCTAAGGATTTGTCGATCGGTTCAATCGATTGGAAATCTAAAGCCCGGAAACAGATGCTTGAATTTCGCACGATGTCCGGCAATTTTTTTTTTACAACCCATTTCCAATTACTCTCCGACTTTCTTTTACGAAACGATCGTGTCTTTGCGAAGCTTGACAAAGTTCGCGTCGTCAACTTTCACGCGGGCAGGAACTTTCTCCTACTGGTTCGGACTTTTTAACCCTTTGCCTTCAGAAAACCTCGATCGGCATCACCGGATGTGATCTTTATTAAAGTTTTACCTTCTTTCTTCACTTTTCTAGTTTTCACCAAAAATATATACCATCCAGAAAATCTCATTGCTGGTATCGTCCCTTGTTATTGGTATCATAAGAATTGATACTTTTTTTTTCATTTCTCCATTTTCTCATCAACCCTTATTTTCTATCCCACTTCCGGTTCGAAAGCTTTTTCAGAAATGTATTTTTTTTTTTTCACTGACTAACAGAACTTTATGGTCGATGCTGTCTTGTTTTCTGGGACCTTTATTTACCTTGGTATTTTATGGGTTCGCTATTGCTCTAAATTCACGGGGTAAGTGGCCCTTGCATAAATCCTGTCACAGGCTCGTGAATTTCTCGGGAACGTCTAGAGTCACTGGACTGCGGAAGTCACCGTAAATTTTCACACGGAAAACGACATTTAGTAACGAGGGTTTGAAACAATTTTGGAGCTGCTGCTAAATTTACATATACGTAAGATCTCCGCATATATACCTACATATATATAATGAGTAAAAAAAAATATATAGCACTGCTTATCCTTTGGTGGTCCATCTTAAAGAATCTGACTGTCTCCACCAACCTTACGTACTGATTACCAATTTCATTCAACCATTCTTTGGTTACAGTATTTCTAAAAAAAAGCTGGATCTTCATTGAATCTATTGATTTTTATCTCAAATAACCTAGTATCATCCGTCATTCATTTTTATTTAAAAATTATCTTCCCCTATCCTATCAATCCAATCATCCCTTGATTCCCCGATTTCTATCGTAGCATCAAGAAAATTTGTAATACCCAGTAGAGACGTCAGTAGAGACCCTTACGAATCGGTTACTTTGCTCCTATATTCCTCAGTCAGCAACCCCCTTATAAGGGTTGACAGACTGTTAAGTTTGTATGCGTGTCTATCGTACCATCGAAATAGCAAGTATTTGCATTTATATGGATGAATAAGTGTGCGATCCAAAAGTTGTATAGGGTCGGCATTGAGCAGGGAGGCGTTTCTAGGGCGCAGAAGGGAGATCAAAGTAGAGGACGGCGATGTTTGAATTTACGACTTTTTGCATCCGCTTTTAGAAATAACATTTTATACGGATATATATTTCCCATAAGACACTTCAACCACTTCCGAGCAGTTTGTAATAAGCAACATAAATTTATATGTGACGATCGACCATAACTGTCCGGGGGGCGGGGGGGGGGGGGGGGCAAGAGCAATATAGCTGCTTTATTTACAAATTAAAAAAAAATTTCTTAATGATGTCTGAAATTTTTATTACGTATTATAATATGCTACTGAAAATTTTTATTGATCCACTTATTTTATGCAATTTCTTATTGAATAATTTTTTGTATTATAATTTTCAGATTAATATACTTGGTTTATTATCCTAAAGTTATTCGTGCGATAAGCAAGCTATCAATTATTTTCCATGTTGATCGAACGAGCCAATAATCCCAAGTTATTCCGGACACCGTCAATGTATCATACACATTGTTTGGGGAACCAACTACGGCGGGGCTTATAATTCGATATGGGGATGCAAACCCCATGCGAGCCATACGTCCAGTATGTGCGACATGCAAGACCCAGCAGCCGCGTGCGTCCTGTGATTCTGTAGCAAAGCGTTGGCAATGGGACGTGTCTACCTGCAAGTGTGTTATACCCGTCCGCCGTGATGCATGATTGATCGCGGCTAACCTTGTTGCGTAATTAATTTGAAATAATTACCCTCCTAACCAGAATTAATGATCGCTGCGGGGCAGCTCACGGGGAAATTATTTCTATCGAACCACAATTCAGGGATAATAGCCGAAAAATGTATCTTACTTATTTTTACGGTTCGATCCACTGATTAAAAAAAAGGCAATTTTTTTTGCAAAACCAAAGAAAGTTCAAGGGTAAACGATTATTTCGATCGCTTAAATTGAAAAATAAATTTCTCGCTAATGATTTTACACCTGGCAATTTAACGTCAAATGCTTGATTTTATTCCCCTAGAAATTTTCTCGCTAGGGAGGCTAAGGGCTGAAATGGGGGATGAAAGTAAGAGAAAGAAATTTCCGATGGAAAAATTCGTGTAGGTTAAGTCATTGCGAGACGGAACCAATTATATGGGGTCAGGGGTGAATAGTGCGAGATTAGCGTAAAATATGTTTGACCGAAACCTGAAACCGCAAATACCTTACGTTGTGGGCAAAACCCAAAGTGGTTAAGTATTTTCAAGAGGGATTCGACGTCGTGACTATAGTGGTCCAGATCTCGGGATGCTGTCAGTGTCCGAGGAACGTGGCTCCAGCATCTTCCGTGGAGTAGGTATATGTACATACGTCTGTTACGCGTCTACATCTGGACCCTATCGTCTCTATATCTGTATATATATCTCGTATAAAAAAAAAAATAAATATAGTATGTGGTCCATTTCAGGATCTGTTTCAATTGATAAGATTTCATTGGACGAACTTGCCGTACCTACCGCGGCTATTCTATTGCCATTTTATTTGAAGCTGACCTCAGGAACCAGGCGTGCCAACTTTTAATATCGGACAGCTTCCTTTCTTCGTAACAATCCTCGAGTCCGGAGCACTTACTGGCTCGTGGCCATTTTCAAATCCAAGAAGAAAAGAAACGCTCGAATTTTTCTATGGACTCGACTGTACCACTGTGCTCATATGAGTGTCTATATATGTATGAGAACAAGAACCATTATACCAGGATATGTTATGGATAGAATAGCACATGAGTCTATACCTATATACCTGCCAAGTTAACAGAACGTATTTCAATGGGGATTAAAATGGATTTCGTCAATTCGAAAAGGTCCTATTGTATACGATTTTTTTTTTCACAATCCACTTGATGAAACGAATTCAAGCTTTAACATTGGTCCAGCTTCGCGTATAGAGTATAAAAAGTAAACGACGTCGTATAAAAGATCCTGGGTCACTGCCCTCTGAATACCCATTCTTATATTTATTTTTTCGATTAAAGTATCATTGATCTCTTTATCGAGGAGCAGGGTGGGCAAGATTATCCGATCGTGGTATCGAATTGTAAAAAAAAAAAATTATTTTTCCTACCCTCTTAAGAGTGACCCGAAAGCCCAGCTTGGTTTACATTATCAAAGTATAAAAGTCGTAACTGTATAATCTTTCAAAGGTTTTCGATAAAATCGTTGATAACGACGTCGTATAAAATTTCCCATTTTTCCACTTCCTTCCGCTTTAACCGGGATCGATTCTCTCCGAGGGTACGGAGCCCGGAAAAGTATACGCAATAAAAATGCAATTGAACATTATCTAAGTGGAGATCGCTCCGAGGCTCATTATGGACGCATACGAATTTCATGATTAGAGATAGTGGAAGGCGAGGGGGGAAGCAGGGGCAGGGCACTATCCGTGGCTTCGTAATTGCTTAAGCATTAGGAGGCTACGGGCAATAAGAATAAATGGCATTATCGAGTGTAACCTGTGGTGGGTATCGTTGGGAAAAAGGGGGATGAAAATCGGAGGAGATTTTAAGGGTGAAATTCACAGGGACTTTAGAGAATTTCACGGAAACGTGGATTACGAAGCAGCCGTTTAACCCTCTTTGATTAGACGAAATTTCAACCCTTAAAATTTTCATCCCGGGGAAAATTCACCGAAACTATTTCTTCGCTCGTGACAGATTTGGGACTGACGTCATTTTGAGAAAGGGTGGACCGTTCTCACGGTTATTCGTCTTGAAAGGGATAATCAGGACTAACTCGGATAAAACAGGAGGGGGGGTTGAAAGGGCGACGGAAGAAAAGGCATCCTACCAACCCTACCCCCCCGCCCCCCTCCTAATACTAGTGTCTTCACTACGGTTGAATTTCGTTTTTCGCACACACGACGCCATCCTGAAATTGCATGAGACTTTTCCTTCTTTCGGCCAATTTCGGGCTTCTTTTCTGTTTGATCTATTACCAAGATAATGGCTGGGGCTTGATAGGAAAGTATTTTTCTAGCGGAGTTAGGTATCTACGCTTTCGTTCCCTTGATTCGTTCAATTTTCTTGGAAAAACTTGGCGGAAATGGAAAGTAGAAAGTAGGAAGAAGAAAAGTCGAAAAAAAAAAGAAAGGGAATTATTAAACTTTTCTTATTTTCTAGAAAACTTTATATATCGCGCAAGATACGGAAGAGCATTTATTAGCTCGTGGTTATCGATTAGTAAAATTGATTTACTTCTGTCTGTAACGTGCGGGTGGGGGGGGGGGGGGGGGGGGGGGGGGGGGGGGGGGGGGGGGGGGGGGGGGGGGGGGGGGGGGGGGGGGGGGGG
>JARPRH010000866.1:332586-345933 GCA_031763665.1 Calameuta haemorrhoidalis
TTGCGGATCTTCCGACTTCGGTCGGTTGCTGCTGCCAAGTGATTCGTTGCGGTCGACTCGGCTAGGGGTGATCGCGACTTTTAATAGCCTGGCTCCTTTTATCCCGTCTTCCGACTCTGCGACACAAGCAGCCCGATTGCTTAGTCCAGCCCCTTACATTCATCCTATGACAATTTTAATGTTTCTAACCATTATTTCATATCCGTATCGTCATCTTTTTCTTGAGGCTTTCTACCTCGGGCCTTCTGCCCATTTTACATCATCTTTCCCTACAACCTTAACCCTTTACCGCCGCATTCAAAAACGCGCGACACAGTGAATCGGGATATTAAACTATTTGCAATACAGTCGTTTTCTACCGTGCGCGAAAATTCGCCTGTTGATCCAATTCTAATAAGTAAATAAAATAATCCGTATAGGAAAATTGACGCGTAGTGTAAAAATAATCGGTCGAATCGCCAAATTTTCGAACGGGTTCTCTAGTGACGTAAGACGGACTGTGAACAAGGAAATCTGAAAAGAAGGCAAGGACCAGACCCAGCACATACATCCATGATGAGGAACCCGTGGTAAATATTATTATTTTTTTCTTTTTCTTGTTTTACTCATAATTATACAATCACACAATAGTCTGTATACATTACGCTACAACTTCTGTATATTTATATCTGTACATCTTTTTGAGCGATCAAATCCCAATATTGGCGAATTGCAAATAATGTTTACAATGATACTATGTGCTAGTGACATCCTTAAATAATATCTGCTAGTAATTCTGTGTTACTTCGTCACTTAGTGTCATTAGTGAATAATCTATATCGTACCAAAATGGCGATTTCGCGATAATGGCGAAATGCTCTTAGACCAACATCATCAGTCCCCCAACACCCCTTGTAGAATCCATTTATATTTTATGAAATGGTTGTCGAAACTACCGACCAAAGTTTTATCACTTGTTTGTCTTTACGAAAAAAAACTAGTTTTTCACATTTTTTTAATTGCTTAAAAAATTTTCTTTTTCGAAACCTACATTTTTCACGATCCAAGACAAGCAGATCCCTCAGGCGGATCTTGAACTCATTAATTTGACCCTATCGATGACTACAGGCAGAAGCTTCGTAGCAGCTTTTACCCTCGATTCTTACTCGTTAAGCGAGTTTGGGGTAAACAATCGGATTCGACAAAAAATTATAACGAAGATTCACCCCAGTCACCCTAATGCGTTTTTAACGAACTTAAAAATATTCGTAAAAAAGGAATAAAGGAACGTGGGGTTTCTATAAAAATGCTACTGGAAAATATTGAATTTCTAGAAGAGACACTATAGCGTCTACCTATTTGATTTCTCTATTCACCAGGATAAAACGATACCCACCCACCCACCCACCCACCTAGTTGAATGATAAAATAAGACGGCGCTACTCTTTCTTGAAAAAGTCTATACCCGCAACATGTATTATATATACGCAAGCAAGTAGCTATACGTACAGGAAATGTGCAACTACCCCTTTGCACACTTAAGAAGCACAATCCTCAAAGAACCCAAGGAGATATTCGATTTTCAACGTTCGGTAACACGATCGGCTCGGCTACTTTCAATTCCTTCCGATCCATTGGTTTATCGAGTAGTATAAGAATAGGGGTAGATCCGTATGTAAGTTTCCGCAGTAAATTTCCTAGTCGTATAAATTCAAGAGTCGCCAGCCCGATGAAAATGGCAATTTACATCAAAATATTAACCCCTGAATTAAGTGATGAAAAAAAAATCAAAAAATCACTGTAGCTATAAATAATAATTTTTTTTTCAAAAACACGTAATCGATCATCCCTCGATCGATTTCACTCGAAAACTGCCCCAAAAAAATAATCCAACGACTCGTCCCAATTAACGTGAGAGATTCTCTCTCGCAGCATCTTCCCCCTCCTGCCCTTAATTAATCTCCTTTGTACGGGCAGCGATGCGCATAGGCTCGGGGTCAAGGGTTATCTCTATCTCCAGACCCCCGATTGGCCATTTCTTAGCAGGCAGTCCCTTACCGTTCAATCGACCATCGATTATTCATGATTGATATTGGATCGGTAATCGAAATGGTAGATATTAAAGCCCTTGATATCTTTGGATCGACATTTTTGACCATCCTTATCAAAATCATCATGGCGGCCAACATTCAGAATTTTCCCTTCATTATGAACCTTTCGTTCCCATATACATATACATACATATGTATCTTTCAGAAAGCAGTCCAATGCACCACATATGATTTTCCCATATCCATCCATCCATCTCTCTCTCTCCCATCAATCCATACATTCGTTCTCCTGTATATTGATACGCCAGCCTGAAACCAATCGATAGCCACGTTCGAACTAGGTATAACTTGGCAAACACGTCTGTCAACCCAACCGTCATTGCTTCGGGCTATGCGCCGCCTCCACTCATGCACTGTCGTCACCTGCAATCCGGAATCGCACGACAGATACATTTGTGAACTGGACTTACGTGCCAGCTAGAACATACCTATCTGCACTTTGTCACTTTGGAAAATCAATGAATGCACTTCCCGAGCAGCGAATGCCATTTTCATCCTGGACCCGATTCTGGTGCATGGTCATACGTGTAACATATGTATATGTATATTGCCAGACGCAGTATGGGATTTACTTTGTAAATGGTACTTTATGTCAGGCCAAGGCAAATAAAGGTCACGTTGGCTGGATACGTCGTCGGGCTAGGCAACATAACTAAACTGGAAGGTCATTTTCAAAGGTTTAAATGTTTCATGCTTGGATAGTTGCAATAATCAGACTGTGGACCAGTGAGCGTGGTCGAGCACGTTATATTTAGTTTGGGTCGTTTTGATGCTTGTTTCGTATGTTATAATATGCCATTTCTGTATCTGTGGTTCAACATGTGTATTAAGCTGGTTTATATATACAGATGGTATGTATGTATATATATATATGTACCACCTATTCTAATGCTCTTCTCCTCGTTCGTTCTGTCGTATGGTGGATTCGAGATACGAGTATTGTTTGCTATTGTTGTGACTTTGTTTACCGGCGCGGGAGAGGGGCCTTGGAATATTTATACAGAAACGTGGGGAATCGTCACGGTTCACGGCTTAGTGGTATCTGTCCCCTGGGAATTCGCATGGCAAACTTCAGTGATATTGCAATTTTTTTTTTTATTTTCTCCCGTCATTTCCATTTACACGGTGAACAACGAAACGTGCGAATTTCACGTAGACTTTTTAGCGAATTATAAAGTGCGTCGGGCTGAAGGAATTTTCGAAATGCCCCGTAAGTACCGGGAATCCCCTATTACGAATTCTGACTGTATTACCGACTGAATTGTGCACAGCAGCCGGATACACGCTGTGCTGTACATTGCAAGAAATGTGAATGAACGTTTCGTGCAATTTGTTATTCTGAACGAATGGGACTGCGGAACGGGATATTAACACTTGTTAAAGGATCGGTACATTGGACTGTTAAAAGAAATATAGTCCATTAACGTAAACTCCGGGCGATTTAATTTGTATGCCTGGTTGACGAATTCAGCTGCTTACAGTAGGGAAAAAAAATGATAGAAAATTAATGACGATCCAAATAAACTATTGGCGCTGATAGGTTGTGCGAAATTTATAAAAAATTTCAAAAAGACATTTTTTTTAAATCTTGCATCGAAAAAATACGCGACGTCTATGCGATGCGAAAAAAGGCAGCGTACGCCTTTCTATTAAATACTGTTAAAAACTCTGTCGATAAAACAGAAACGACTCAATTAATTTGTATCGATTATTTTGATCGAATCATATTCCGCATTCGTAGCCAGTACCCTTTGAACGTGCCGACTGGTACACGATTGATTGTATATATGGGAGGTTATTCGCGACAAAATGTACACACACGTGTATACAGACACCTGTGCAAGATTGAATTTTGACAACCCGTCATATCGAGAAGAGAACGCGAGCGGAAGCCGATTTATGAATTTTCCATTCGCTTTCAATTTGCAGCATCCGAGGACCCGTGATGCTGAGGTGGGGGGAGGGAAGAGTTTGTATCTACGCTCTGGTAAAAAATAAAAACAGCCACGACATATATATATTTTTTTATAAATTCGCGAGAGCGTCCGAAAACAAAATGTAAATTTGGCTGACGCGCGAAATTCAAATTGAGACCGACGAGAGCTGCTGCACGCGATTGCAGGTAACGCACGCTATAGCACACGTGTGTCCCATTACTACCAAAGTACTGATACTGGTAGTACTAAACAAGTAGTACGCGTATATGTAGTACACACATATGTGTATCATATACAGATAATATTGCCAGTAGCTCTACTGTAAAGCAACGTTATACGCGGACGCTAAATGGACAGAGTCCAGTTGGTCTGGCATGTGTTGCGGTTTTTCACTAGAACGGCGATTCTCTGATGCGAGGTGGCACATATGTATGTGGGCTACCTGGCGCGTACTGTACCTACTGGTCCAGGTATCGCTTTGCTATCGGCAAGTCACTCCATTAGCCTGTAATTGCTAGAGCATTCAGTAAAATGCCACTGAGGTTATCAATGCAGTTTGAAAATTGATTGGCGGACGCGACAAAAAAAAAATGCTTTGAATTTTTGATGAAATTTTTCTTCGTATGCAAATTTCTACACGTGCCTTTGTGGCAGATTGGTAATTCGAGGTAATTAATTAGCCGGAAAATTGTCATGTATTTTATTTTAACGCTAATGATATTTTTTTTTTTATTAACGTAGAAAATGAATTTGTGGAATTGAGCGAAAAATTTGCGAAAACGTGGATGGTCACTTCTCTTTTTTTTTTTTTCTGTATGCAAATATATACCGGGGGCTAATTTTGTGTAAATGCGAAAAGGTGTTCTCTGAGGGAGTCACGCTCGTGCATATTTATTGGCTCACTCGATGCTGTTACTGCAGTGCATAGTGCATAGTGCACTCACTTGCTGTATAAAGGGTAGAATGCAGTATCGACTGTTCTCGCGAAACTGCAGAAGCTTTGCACGACGAGACGTTTAATTAAATACAGAATCAGTGTAAATGGTCTCGAGGAACGTCTTGGTAATTATCGTTTAGTCTTTGATGATAAACCGCGATGCTGAGACGCTGTTTGCATGCATATTGGAATTACGTAATCCGGTACCCCGAAGGGTGATTAAATTTTTGCACTGTGATTTATGCTTCCTTTATCATAGCCTTATAAAGACGAAGATGCTGTATTGTTTGATTTTTTTATTTTGCTATTACTTTCTTTATCAATTTATCGACTCGATATTCGTTTTTTTTTATTGGCTGAGATTAGACGATTTAACGCGAACCGCTCTGCGTCGCCATATTTATATTTTAATCCGCAAAATTTAGAAAGTTGTTGTTTTATATCAAAATTTCTTGATTGTATTTAAAAAAAAATAAAAATGGACTATGGCGACCATCCACAACAGGCTACTATGTAATTATTGACGCGCGAAAATGTCGATGGAAATTGCACGCGCCTGTAAGATTCGAGACGATTTATTTCAACCAACAGATGCATCGTGCTCGCACGTGACGCAAATATAAAAGTTTGTCCATTATCATTCTTTTTTTTTTTTCTTGAAAAATTTCTCTCGCCCCACGAGCTATGGAAACAGCTACGGCAACGAACACTGGGTAAAGTAAAATAATTTGCAAACTAAGTTAAGCCCGTAGCTGCGGCAAATATTGATGCCAGCTGCAACCTATTGATGAGGCGCAGCCGAAGCCCCAAATCTGCTGAGCTTTCCTGTACAGAATACACAATGAGATTACGTGGTTAAGATGGGTTCACAGGGTTGAAATTTAACCGCGTCGAGTATATGATTGGCATCCGTAGTATCTCGTGCGAATTACAACAGCGCTAATGTTTTGCGAATAAATAATATTTTGATACATATACATATATACTAGGTCCATTATAACTTTCATGCGATGCATATTGAGATTATACGGTTAGGGTGAATACACAGGGTTGAAGTTTAAACAGACTGTATAATCGGTACTCGTAACACGGTCATGTGGGAATTTTAATGCTGAAGATTTTTTTATAAATAAACGTATTATACTTGCGTATAATAAGTTTCACATAACTACAGTGCGATGCACCGCGATGGGCTTTCACCTGATTGCTACGAGATTTCGTATCCTGTGAACGAGGCACAATGTAATCCCAAGTCTAACGTATACTGTACCCCAACAGCCAATCCCAATGAATCGATTCATCATAATACTCAATAAATCGTGGAATAGACTATCCCGAGAACGTTATATCATATATCCCATCAAATCCGATGCATCTCTCCATTAAGGGGGGGGGGGGGGGGTACCGTTATCAATATATATATATACATACACACATAAAAGTCAGTACAGAAGAGCCGAGTCTAACGACTTTTATACAGTGACGTCACTTTATTTATGACTTAAAAAACTGACGTTGAGATTTTTCAAAATTTATCTCTTTTCCATAACAACAGAATCGACTGTACCTTGAACCAGTTTACATAGCGTTACTGTACACGACGGTATGGTTGCAATGGGGGTAATACCCCATTATATAGGGTAAGTCAAAAAGATGTTACCTCTTGTATTTAGTCTGAAAGAGAATGAAATGGACACGATGCTCTTTTGCTCGTGCTACGAGCGGTTAAATCTTTTTGACTCACCCGGTGTATATCGTTATAACGATAAACTTAGAAATTGGACCATTTTCTGATATATCCTTTGAAATTTTGGAACCCTTATCAATTCTAATTTCCGATTTTTTTTTATCAGGGCACGACGAACAGTATCACGGAAAGGAAGGTACATTAGCCTTCCACTTTCTCGAGCCTCTTCCCTCTTTCTCTTTCTCCTCCGATATCCCGCAATTGCTTTAAAGCTCCGGAATCCTCTCGCGGTGACCCGTCCAGGACCTCCATAATTTTTTGGGTCTCGTCCTATCTTCGCCACGTATCAAATATTTTCACAATTCTCCAATATATAACGTACTATCTACAGTTTCTCTCATTTTTATCTCTCTCTCTTTCTTGTTCTCCTCATCTCTGCATTATGGATTTAGTACACACATACACGCATATATATATATATTTCGTTAAATACGTATAATAGTGCTACTTTGCACTATAGTAATCCAAAATCGCCAAATTCATTTTCTAGTAAATTCAGATCATAACCTTGCACCTTTTTTAGGTTCAGCTCTCGATTCGTTTGAATAATTGGAAAAAATTTTCTTATGTGCAAAATTAAAGACCTGCAATTTAATCGTCGCGCAAATACATTTTCCCCATTGAACTCTGAACTGCTGTGTAACCTGCCGTAAGAAATTTCATACATGACGTTTACTATCGCGGGTATCACGCTCGGACCTTGTATCCCCTTTATCCTTTATGACCTGAACTCTACCGTGGCTAAAGCCTAGTATTTATGTAATGCGGCTCTGTTGCAGCAACGTCGCTGTGCATCGGCGCATCGGCTGACACGTGGCTGTACCGCACGTGTTAATTACCCCGGGCGGGGAGGGGGAGGGGGGGGGGGGTTGTTATTGTGCACAATAAATTAATATTTCAATTATGAATTCGCCTAATGCTCAGTAGGTATACTGACGTCGTGAGAGAGAGTACATACCGGGTGGGCGTGTTTGACTTAACGTACCGCGGAATTATATAGGGTGGTTAATAATGTCTAGGTAAACCATCCCATAGTTACTACATCCCCTCTTGTGGATACGTGGCCTTTTTTTTGGGATATCTTGGAATTGCGCAATTGACAAATGTACTACGTGTACGCGCAGTACCAACCTTGTAAAAAATTCATGAGTTAACTCTTAC
Source organism: Calameuta haemorrhoidalis (assembly GCA_031763665.1). Classification (NCBI taxonomy): domain Eukaryota; kingdom Metazoa; phylum Arthropoda; class Insecta; order Hymenoptera; family Cephidae; genus Calameuta; species Calameuta haemorrhoidalis. The sequence continues at coordinate 340,459 of JARPRH010000866.1, forward strand.
GTGACTTTGGGTTAAATCTCAGTCAATATATGGATTTCTTGAATAATGGAGTTTAATCCGATATATCGTTCGGTGTATATTCCCGGGTACAGCGAGGAGGGTCGTGGGGCGGGAGTCTGGGCAATAAAAAAATATGATATATTATTCATACGGACAATTCGCGAAAGAGTCACTTATAAAATGGACTTTAAAAAAAAAATTGGTACAGAGAAAAAAATACGTTACGCAAACGTTTCGTGTGCGTCGGCGGATCGGGATTTATAAATGAAGGATGGCGATACCAAGGGTAGGGAGGGGTGGGATAGATACAATATTTATATCTAAATGCGGAACTGTTGAACAATATATTTGGCTGCTGGTTCGTGTATATCGGGTATATAAACTTGGAGCGGTTATTGCGGGATACGGTTACCATCTGCTTCCTATTCTCTTTTGGTTTGGTAGGTTGGCCATTATTAATCCGTCAAATCAATGGGAGACTCGGGCGCTTTGGCCAGTTCGGAAATTTGGTATCTCGATGGATATCTAAATGCTGCCGGCTGACAGTTGTAATTTTAATTCTTTTTGGATTTTTTTTTGTGGGACAGGGGTGGGAGGGAATCGATGAAAATTTGAAGAAGGGATTGTTTTGGATATGTTGAGCAATGATTTTCAAAGCTGTTTATGCGATGATGCGATCAAGACTTTTTTTTGTTAGGTTTACAAATTTGAATTTTTTTTTATTGGTTCAATTTTGTAGTTAGAAAAAAGAGGGGAAATTTGTTATTGGATTTTACGATATACGCGATTTTATTTTAAAAGTTTCTACTGGTGTCTAGCCATCTCTTGGTACGCGATGGGAAATGTATAAATGGAAGTTCGAACCCAAGAGAGCGTGACTCGTGATTAATTAATATAAAAAGATAAAATTCCGATATGTAATTTTACGATAGAAAATGCGGGTTGGAGTCCCGTAGCATTTCTGGAAAGAGTCGAGACGGATTTGAAATTTTCTCACCGCAGTGGAGATTCAATATTTTTGCATATTTCGGGATGAGAGTAGCAATATGAACGATAAGGGATGATAAGGGAAAAGAGAAATGAAAGAGAGAAAGATAAAAAATAGTAATACCGTACCACGAGTGTGAGAGTTAAACACACGTGGTCGAAGGTAAATCTTTTTTTTTTTTTTTAATACTTCTCTGGACCACAGCATCCCTCATTTTATTCTCTCGCAGTATCCAGCAAGTTTCGAATATTGGTACTTACTCGCGAAAATTTTGCAAATAAACATTCGACATTCACAGTTGACGTTAATCGTCTTACGAAATCTCTCACCAGCATCCTCATATTCTGGACCAACTTTTATTCCCGTTTTCCCAGCGTGAAAGAGGAAGGCGAGAAAAAGTAGAAAAAAATAATAAAAATGGCCAACATTTCTCCGACAGCTTTGTCCTCCGTTCCCAGAGAGCGGTTCAAAGATTCTGCTTCATTGTGACGTCACTCCCAGCTTCCAGATCCAGTCTCTCTCAAGGACATAGTGGGAAGGGGTGTTGAGAAGAGGGTTGAAAGTTAAAAGTGCAGATAGAAACTGTGGACCAGGAGACTGGGAGAAAAATGAAGAATCTTTGAGCTACACGGCGGAAAGCAAAGCTTTTCCGGATTTCGGAAAATCTTTAACCCCTATCTTATTTCAATCCTGTTACAGAGGGTGGGTTAGTGGGGGGTGGGAATTATCTAAAAATAATCGGTCCAGAGAGCAGCTGTTATCAGGGACGAAGGTCGAACAGTGTCGGAAGATGGTCGGGGGTATAGAATAGGGAAGATGGTATAGAATCCCATCACGTAAATAGGGGCTAATAACAACCCCTAATAATAAAGGTTATTTTCAATTGGTCCAACCTACCCTTAAATTTTGTCTACACCAAGTCATCGACCCTTAAAGGAAAAGCACCCTCCCTCTGACGCAACCCCACTTCCGGTCTCTCGCATTCGACACACCAGACTCCTTACCCCTTCCGAGCCGCGAATCGATAGTCGCCCTAAATCTGCAGTTAGTTACCACCCGAACGTTTACAGTCGATCCTATTACGTCACGACTGCAGCCCTTATCAGTTTAATCATTGCGAAAATTATAATTACGCCAAGGTCAATTAATAGACCATTATTACTCCGTACTCCGTTATTCAATATACTAATTACGTTTTTATAATCGTAATGCGGCGTTCACACCGGTACAGCTCGTGATCGTGAAAGTACAGTACGTCAGAAATTTTTCGAGAATACAGAATATTATTAAGATTATGTTAATTACGGTATCTCGAGATTTTCCTCGAGATTTTACATATCAATGGGGAAAACGTGATTTGAATTCTTATTTGCCGCGATACTATTTACAATTTTCAATTAAATAAAAGCCACCCGCGTATTCAACCCTCAGTGCTAATCACGTGGCCCAAGTAGTAGCTGCGATATTACATTAATAAATTCAAGTGAATGCAAAGGGTGCTAAGAATTTAAAGGGTCTCGGTTTTGGAACCTCGAAAGGGAAAAAAAATTTTCTACGATGTTATCAAAATCATTCCTGACACCCTCTATACACCCTGGTACGTCTGCATGTGTATCTAACATTACACCGCGTTGTACAAAAAAGTCCTTTCGACCCTTAACACGGGGTATATCTTGGGGGGGAGGCATCCCCCTTTTACCTTCGTCTTTTTCCTCTAGCAAGCTCCTCTTTACCCCGTTTGCTTTTAGCAGAAGCCTTTCTATGTCCGTGAAAATAATCGCGTAATCTTCGGAAGCTCTTACGACAGATCTAAGCTCTCTGGACCAAGCTCTTGCATCCTATACGAATATATAGTGTGTCCGATAAGCCGTTTAGAAAAAACAATTATATCCACTGCACATATGCAAGCGTGCGTATTATACACATATGCTACCATGCCTAACCCAGCTACATATACATAAGTCAAAAAAAATTTTTTTTGCATATTGACTTTTCAAAAAGTTTTCCAAACATTGAACAATTTTTTTCCTCCTATCTTATCCTCCCTATAGTAGCTTACCGATACGATTTTCAGGACGGCAGAAGTCAATGTCCCGTTGAATTCGTAAAGCTAAGTGATTTCTTATGTCACCCTAGGAAAAAGATCGCTTCGTTGCGTTTGCCATCTTCGAAATCTTCTTTACCGACTGAAATTGGAAAACCGTGAAAGTTGCGATCGGGACGCAACGAACGTCACGCGATCCGCGAGAAGATTCAAAGTCGCTGAAAAGTGTGAACGGAGGCTGAATTTCAGTTGAAAATCCGTATTGGGTGGGGGGTGGGGGGGGGGGGGGGGATAACGCGCTCGCGGTTTTCTCGAAAGACTTTAACGATTTGAGGAATATGGCTCTTTGGAGACTTTTTGCAGATTTAACGTACCCCGTGTACCCCCTTTCTCTGTCCGATGACTTTATCTTCTTGCGACTCTGCCAATCTGCATCCTTATCTCTGTAGCTACCTTGCTGCTATCCTCGACACTTGTTTATCTGTCCATCCAAAGATAAAGCATACCCCTTAGTCATCGTTGTTTTTCCCGTTAAAAGAAATGCCTCGCGCTTCTAAGCAAGAACAAAGATACTCGAGTCAGGAGCAAACGTGACTGAACAATGAATCTCTTGAGAAGGGATGCTGAGAATGGGAAGATGAGTACCGGATGAACAGTCAAGAAATATATATACATATATATAATATACAAAGACAGAGTCTAGATTCGACTGTAAAACATGAAATTGAGATAATTGAAAGAGAAATAAGAAATTACAGGTCCATTCACAGCTTCACATAAATTATTTGATCATCGTCAACATTAGCCTGTCTTATCCATGGAACATTCTTCAGATTTTGCCTCGAGTATTGTATCTCTATTTTCCCCCTTAAATAACTTGCAATCGACGTCAGTTGCTTGACAATTGAAATCGATACTGTAAGGGGATCTCTAACTTTATTTATTTTTATTTTTTTAAACATATTTTCCTTCCTTTTCTCTCTCAAGCCGAAATACGACTAACGCGCCTAGAGGGAGTAGTAAAAGTTTTAAGCAATTTCAACTCAACTCGCATTGTCATTCGTTTAGCGATAGTGGCTGTATATATATATATACACACACATATACACAGTGAAAAGAAAAAGACAGAGACAGGCAGGTAAGGCTGTGTATGGGTCGCCAGGGTGTCATCCAAGGGACGACGATAAAGAAAAGGTGAAGCGAATTGAGAAACTAGAAGAATGGGGGTGCAGGAGAGGGGAGAGGAGGGGAGGGTCAGGTAACCGTTGAAGCATTAGACCGAAAAGAGGGGAGGAAAAAACACGATGAAAAGAGAGAGAGAGGGGGGGGGGGGGATGTTCTCCGAGTTACTTTTTTTTTTTTGCTAATTTGCTAAAAGTCCCTCTAATTTGTGGCTTTCGTCGTTATTAATTGACGTTACCTATAAAAGCCCGTTAACCCTAACCTAACCTGTTCTTGGTCCTTACGAGTCATGATTCACACTATGCGCCGCCGGGTCCCTCTTCTCTTTTCTACCGGGTCTGGCAAATCTTCTTGGATTTGCTTTTTCAAATAACTCGCGCCGCGACACTTGATTAATCGCATTGCCATCTTAATAAATTGCTTTGTTTGGATTAGCTCTCACGGTATAAAACAAGCCGGTGGGATCTTAATGGATCACCTAATGAGGGTAATCGCTCCCATCTTTACCTAACCGATGCCTATACTTGCTTCTGACAGAGACGAATTGGGCAAAAAGTTGGCAAAGCCCAACCGAACGTAATTTCATAAGTCGATTAGGCTCATTTTCGCTATAGTCTGTGGCTACGTGTACATGTACAGGGTTACTCGCGACAAAACCACCGGATGAAGTTTACGTCACTTAAGTGAACGCAACACGGTTCCACTTGTTTTAATTACCCATTTGTTACTAATTTCAGCTGATCGGTTTGCCGTTAATCACCCAGTATATACATATGTAAGCATGGTTAAGCATAAAATTAAGCATGGTTTTCTTATTCAATAGGCAACTGTCAACAGCATTAAATTTAACACTTGATCCCCTTTGATCGGAAGCAGAGATACGAGGATGCTGGACTTGGGTTCTTGTTAATATACGCTAATTGTTATGACGTAATGACGAAGATAAATATATATATATATATATATTTCTTAATAAAATAAATTAATTTTATTTAAATGTCATCCTGTTATTTAATCACACACACGTGCACTTGGCGCGTTCTCTTGAGCTTCTCTAGAAGTGTTTAGTGGGAACCAACCTATGTATGGTATATACATATATGCATGTACGGTTTTACGTAGACGAGGTGGGTAAGCTTGGGGGGTGGGAGGCACCCCCCGTCGGGCCCCCCCGTCCGTCTCTAGCGGAATAACGTAGAAGTTAATTGAAAAACAGGAAATTAAATTTTCGCAATTCCCAAGCGCGCCGGAGTCTGACGGA
>JARPRH010000866.1:357329-367786 GCA_031763665.1 Calameuta haemorrhoidalis
CCCCCCCCCCCCCCCCCCCCCCCCCCCCCCCCCCCCCCCCCCCGAGGAGATGAGAGGGGACAAAAAGGCCAAAAAAATCACAACCCGAAAATCTAACAAAAATAGAAAAGGAGACAAGTAGCTGCACCTGAGGGAAAAATATAATTTATTTCGAAAGGAAAAGCTCCGTGAGGGTAGCTAAAATCCTTCCATTCATTTTACGTTCGTTGTACAGTCAGTTAAATTAGATAGAGATATTTTAACTCTTGTCGGATACTCAAAAATGTGAAAATCGAAAATCTACTCGTGTCAGATCGTAACGAAGATTTTTTTGTATTTTTTTTTCCCCGGAGTCCCCACTGCCTTCCTTCTCCAGAATTCTTTGCAGGATATGAGTTTGCTCGCGGTAATGTCAATAAAACGGTATGAAAAAGGGGTAATACCGAACAGTGTATACAAGGTAAGAAATTTAAAGCGAAGGCGACCCATTGGGGATGAATGGATCGAATTCTCAGTAATTTATATTACGCAAACACCCGATGACTCCCGATCGGAATCGTTTGGTCTCTCGATTCAGTCGTCGGGGAGTTACCGATTGGGGGGTCGGGGGTGCGAGATTCGATCGATCGATCGGTCGATTCGTCGATCGATTGGTTAGCAGCACGCCTTATTATTCCCTACTTTTTCACGGTTTATATTCACCTTACACAGGGGCGCAGCCGGACAAAAATTTTTATTCATCCCGTCACCTTGTTGGCTTCTCTCTTCGAACTTCATTTTTTTGGTCCTACCCTCTTCACCCCCCCTGTTTCACTTATCCCAAAAAAAATGGACACGAATCATTGAAGCTCACACGCGCACGATTACCCAATGACGCCTTTTATTCTCGTCTTATCTTTCCCCCTTCGTTTGTCTCGCCATTGTTTTTTTGGGCGGGGGGAGAGAAAAAACCAAAGAAAAATTTCACGAAACAAGAATTAACCCAACTGTGCTTCTGATTGCGGCTGTTCTTTTCGGGATTTTTTCATCGCCGTGGATGAATAATTCAGAAGGTCTCACCCTGCCGTGAACTTTCTTCTCCTCCCCCTCTCTCCTGCTTTCTCCTACCCCTCTCAACGCCCTTTGTCCGTCCAGTCCTTTCTTCTTCGTCGCTTCGTTTCTTCCTTCGTTCACTTTCCCATTCCTTTCGATTCACCTTCCACTCCATTTCACCCTCTGCCACCCTTTTACTCCTTACTTTGTTAAACATACATTTCAACCCTTGACTCTAGTTCACTCGAGTCCCTCACAATTTTTAAGGTTTTATACGTCTGACATCGATACACGTGGTTTAATGCGTAATTCGCAAATTTACGTGTGTATTCAAATTTGAAATTACCCAAATTGTAGATTTTGAGTAATATTTGGAATTTTCAAAAATATCATTTTTAGTCCGACTATCGACTCTTTGCGTTACTTCATTTTCACGTTTCCGTCAAAGGATGCTTTTGTCGCGGATGCGGTGGGGCGGGCGAGGGGGGGAGGGAATATTTAATCTACGGGAAAGAATCAGTTCGCCATTGTACAACTTCAATGACGTCCCTGTCGTGCCAGAAGTGTCCTCGTGGACCTCTTTTCGTATGACATTTTTTATTCAACATTTATTCACTCTGACCATGGACCTTTGGGGAGCATTTTTTCCCCTATCCTCCCAGCACGATATTCTTCCAATACGACAACTCGTCGACTACTTTCACGAGAGCGTCACCCTGTTGCAAGAAGTTCGAGCCTCGCGATTCTGTCACGTCTTTACTTCCCTTCAACATTTACCACGCGAACGTCGCCTACAAGCGAAAAAGAATCGAGCAAGACGAGCGCGTGATTCTGCGCTACAAAAAATTGCGTACCCGACTGAAAGCTTTTCGCGAAGTCAGATTGACGGGTAATGGAGAAAAAATGGAAAAAAAATATATATGTCAACCGCCATTAAAGATAACGAGATTTTCACTCAAACCGTAAGAAATGTCATGAATTTGATTTTTCTTTTCAGAATTAACCCACGCAGGTGGCAAATTTACTCATTGACAGGTTTTTTTAGGAATATTTTGATATCGTGATTATTATTTTTTTTGGTTTAATGCTTCATTATATTTGTGTATCCTGAATCCTCTCTAGGAAGCATTTATTTTCATATAACAAGGACCTTGCTCTGTTATATCGTGCAGAAGTGCATGGACGTTATGGCGAATATACTGTATCCACTGTACGATGTTTAATGTACGTTGGCACGTATTGTAATAATAATTTGTCAGTGACGTCGTGCAGCGAAATGCCGGGTGCGGTTTAAGCACGTATACAGGCACTGAGGACAATGGGGTAAACGCTGGTAGTAGATAGAAACGTTGTTAAAGCGGTTTCCGTGTCTTCTGCCTGGCGCCATTACACTTCTCCCATTAATGAATCTTAGTTAAGTAAACAGGAACTGCAATGTAATTTACTCTGTGAAATCAACTGACGTGAAAACCGACGTTAGATTCCCGTGACAATATTTGATTGCGTCCCTTGTCGTTACGGTTAGCCCACGTGTCCATATGTCGCTGTAACGTGTGAAGAAAAACTTGTGGGCTTTACATTGAATATTTGAATAACTTCGAAATAGAATTACATTCTCGTTTATGGGATTCTCACGGGTCCTGACACTGCTTCGTATTATTGCACGAAAGGAAAGTCAATATTCGTGTAATAGGCACATTGTGGAAAGATTCGAAGGGAAAATGACGCTTTCGAAATATTCCAAAAAGCTCAGGGGGTTTCGATATGGCCTATAAATTCGACTGTGCGGAAAAAGAGTATTGGTACGTAAAAAAAAAATTCTCTCTCTCGTATCGCTACTTTCTTTTTCGAGCACAGTGAAAGTAGATTTTCTTAGTTTCTTAGTCGGTCTCAAGTGCCTCAGTGTCTTTTGCGAGAACGCGTAAGTTCTTAGACCTTTTTGAAAATTAGTATCGATCGATCGATTAAAATTTTGAAAAATTTTTTTTACGATATAAATAATTTTTTAATTGCGCCATTGTCGTTTTTTGTATAATTCAATGTTCCACAAAGATAAGGTAACGTTACGCGTATACGGTCTTCTTGAGATCGTTTGATCTGGTCTAAGATAGTTAATTGAATCCAGAAGACACAGTGTACGTAGTGAGGGACATTAACAGAGACCCTGTTCCAATGGTCCACAGAACGAGTCGTGGACTATTTCGCCTTAGAGATAACGCGAAGGCAGAAACCAACAGCAATTAAGAACCTTCGCCGCTATCAGAGTTCACCAGCAACCCTTACCAGTATCCGTTACAATTGTAGTAAAACAATAAATTTTCCAGACAGCCGCCACTCTTGGTCCACAAGAAAAAAAATAATTGAGTCCAACATACATCTCTCCCCCTCCGAAGTAAATTCTCTCCGATGTCCATTAAATCGTTAAGGAAGGTTTCTCCGAGCGTATCCGAAATTCATTTTGAATTCCTTCACGTAATTTTTTTTTTTCTTTTCCAATTGAATTTTACTCGCTCTCGTTTACCTGTTTTGGCATGCAAAGAGCACAGGAGCCAGCATTCCTAAGTCGACTCAAGATCAACCCCCTGGCGATGGCAACCAGAATCCCCGACATCCACCCACCCATAATCCACCCCCTAAACGTATCATTGAGTATTTTCTTTCGACCTTCCACCCCCTATATATTTCCTTCCTCCTTCCTCTCATTTACTCCCCTAGCCTTCCGCCCTCTTATTATCCATTCAAGTAGACCCTGGCTTCCCTATTTCATCCCCTCCATCCCTCCCCTCACCCCCCCCCCCCCCCCACTCAACCACCCAACGAAACTCCTACCCCTCATCTTGCACCCTACTTCCGCACAGCTTTGGCCATAGCTCGGTAATACTCGATATCCACCCTCTGAACTGTCCCCTCTTTCTCTATCGGCGCAGTTCATCCCTCCATAATCCTGCTACTTCCGATCCAATCGAAATACGCAAACGAAATCTTAATATCGTCCTGCTACTCGAAAAAGCGTGTACATAAATAATTCAGCTTGCGACTGGTGCCGTGTGGGCGGTATTTCCCATGCAAATTAGCAAAAGGGTAGGACAATTTGCATTTTGGAAAATCAGTCCGTACTGAAGGGAGGACGGATAGTAGGTATCTACGTTATCGACCTTACATACCAGCCGTCTGACCTTCGTAATAATGAGAAAGATCGTGATGCTGGAATGACGATCACGGTGAAAATTCATTGATTCGTGTGACGTAACGTTTCATTTTCTCCCCCCCTTGAATCTTCCCTCCAGAGACTAAGGGCTGTATCTTTCGACCTTTTTTTTCCCTTTAGCTTCCACTTTACTTCGCCATTCTGCCGCATCTATGAGTTTGTCGTCACATTCGGCAGGCGAGTAAGTCGCAGGGTTTAGCGGTAAAACGCCAAGTGCCTTTTGCTTGGGTTTCATATTGTTTTGATCCTTTAGGTTATGTCTACCTTTATAGGTTAGGTTATAAACCTTTTTTACCTTTTCAGCCAGAAGCTCTCACACCCACTTATGCATAGTGACTGCATATAGTCCTTTTGCGTATTAGAAGATTCTGAGATCAAATTTGAGTATTCACGTCGGATTTTGGAAAATGTTAAATTATTTTTTTGGAAATGATACGCTACATGACGCGGTCGTGACTCGGATAACGCGTATAGAAGTTTTTGTTAAGGGCTGATTTAATTATTTATAGGAATTGGAAAAACTGAGGTATCCGATGCCCAATGACTCTCAAGCGTTTTTAACGTAAACTTCTTATCGCGCAATTATATAAGGAGATAATGGCGAGGAGAATATTACTTTTCTACTTTTTTAAATATTACTTTGATTATTACTCTCGAGATCTTCGTATTATATTCGCGTTACCGTCCAAGTTTAAATATTTTCAATGAATCAAAGATATTAACGACCCACCCCGATGGACTTTGCGTAATTAATTTTTTAAGATAATCTCACGGGATAGAAGACGCAGGGGTTTTTATTCGAGATAAAAATTAATTGATCTATTATATATATATACACACACACTCATCGGTATATACTCATCGGTATATACATATATACATATATTAGCGGTATTGGTAATAATCGGTTACAAGGAAAACCGCATTGATTGTGAAAAGTTTCGACGGCTGTTACAGTCGAGATATTATTACAGCCGATGAGGCCTGTTATTAACTTCGATATTAACGTGAATATCGAGAAATAATTTAATAAAGCCATCGTCAGGCCGAAACGGTTGATTTAAATTGCGAAATGCGCGAGTTCGATTTGAAAAAGCTTGGAAGCCAGCCGTAGAACGAAATTCGAGGGAATAAGTAAAGAGGATCACTGTCCTTGGATCAAATAAGTTTGTTCGGACGTTGAGGTTAGTTTAAATATTAGTTATCGAAAAAAGAAGGAAAAAAAAAAGAAAAATTTTATTCCTCAAGAAGCTAGGAGAATTTGAAATCTCTCCCGTTCTACGACTTGAACTTTGCTTTGGCTCTTTTATACTTTATAGACAATAATACTATCTATACCCGTCTTCGAGAACTTTACGGTTAACTCAGCGCATTTCGACTTTGAGACTTTAACTTGGGAACCGAAATGCGGTTCCTTAACACCTACGGAGGAGTCGGTTGAATTGTCCGCAAAACTTTGGGAAATGACCGAGTTCCGATTTTCTAGCAGCTAACGGGTAAGAGGAGCAATCGGAGTTATCCGGGTTAAGAATGGACTATGGGGCTGCCGGTCAAAGTCGTAAGAAAAGTCAGGAACGTGGGGTAGACGGAGCATAGGAATCGTGATAGGGAGGTTAGGTACCGGTAACGTCGCTTCTTGAGTTTTAGTACGAGAGGACGAAGTTAGAAGGTACGAGGGACGAATCCGGTGGGCAATCTCCGTATTCACTTAAAAATGAATTCTCTTTCTTTGCCGGGTTTCGTTTCTTGGGTCAGAGGGGAAAAAAGAAAATGAGGTCGCGACCTCCTTCCTGTGGCAAAGAATTAAATGACAGCGTCCAAAGACTCTCGTGACGTAGTGCGACTCACTTTAACGGCAACTGGCTCTTTCTTGTTTGACTTGAACTTTTAACTGTGACGTAATGCGCGAAATTTATGTAACACGCGTATTAACTTTGCATCTGGCTGAGTCTTACATTGCACAAGGGACTTTTAAAATGACAGAAATAACTCATGCAACTTAAGCTGTGTTATAAGTTGGACGAGGAGCAGGCGGGAGGACGAAACACGGTTTTTTTTCAACATGGTGCTCAAATGTACCGGAAGTGCCCGGAAGAAGGAGCGTAGTAAAAATTATGGTAACTGAAGACTCTTTGTAACGGGACGAAAATTGGGATTCACTTTGAAAATTTTTAAGCAGACACCGTACACGTGTCATTGGATACTTTTACGAAAGCAAGAGGAAAGCAAGAGAAATAAATTCTTAAGAAAATTTTCTTATTCGAGTAATATCCTCTTTTAGCGAATGGACACGGATGAAGCTACAGGGTGAATCAAATTTAGGAACTCAAATCAGCCGGTACTTGCTCGTTACGTGATAAAGTCAGGAAGAAGAAAAAAAAGTAAAAAAAGAAGTACAAGAACTCGAATCAACTATTGATCCCTGAACGTTCAATTTGAGCTTTATTGAGTTTCGAGAAGTGTCCTGAGAAAACGAAGAGACACTGTCTCTTCAGGTTTGTTCCACCTTAGTATTTCTGGGTAATGTCGGTAGTCTAATACAACGGGTACACACGAGTTCAAAGACCTGGTTTCGCTGGTGTAAGAACGGCTGTAAAAAAGAGGCAAAAATTGGCTAAAAAAAATTGCACTATTTACTTACAAAGAAGAAAGATTCGAAACTCAACTCTTTTTTCCTGCTAAACTATCCGAGGAAGATTTTGTCTCGTTTCGCTGCAAGAAGTGGCTGCTGCCACGTCCGTATAAGCAAGCGGGATGTGGGAAGCGGAATTGGAGTCTACGAAAGTTTTGGCAAAGAGGATGCGAGAGAGAAAAAAAAAATAAGAAGACCCAATAAAAAGATGGCGAAGATCGATAAAATCTTCTCGAGCACAATAGCTGAGGATCGGTGAGTGCGTGAGATTTTATGAAAGCGCAATGAGCCGTAGAGGAGGAGCAGCCATTAAGCTCCGCTGAAGAAACATTCTGTCCTGGGACAAGGAAAAGGAAATTGCCATTGAGAGGAATCACGACTTAGACTATGATTTCGAATGGGCTTGAATTAGGTCTGAAAGTAAAATGGAAATTCTTGTGCTCGGGATGATAATTATCTTGTAATTATACCAAGTCCGTGTTCCTCCTATATGCTGTTCGATTTCGCGATTCTTAATGGAGATAAGTATATATATGGTCTTATCAGCGCTCCAGGGTAAGTCGACCCAGCCACTCGCTAAATATAGTATAGTCATTACTGTAAAGGAAGTCGCATTAAAACAGAGTGGTGATTAATTTTACGCTTTTATCGAGAAAGACTGGGAGTTAGTACGTAGGTAGTATATAGACGCGGGTGTAATTAGTCTTGCACGACTGCGAACTGGACGTACGATGTCGGAAATAATTTTTGTTCTTTTTTTTCAAAAATCTAAAAATCTATGTAACAGGCAAAAAAATTTCACAAAAGATCTCCTTGAATGAAGCCGAATTCTCGAAATTGTTTTCTGCCAAATTCTTTCGAGCGCTTCCGGCTATTTGGCTGAATGGAAATTATGCATGGAGGAATGGAAGCCAAAGACTCTTTCGATTTGCCGCCTCTTAGCGAGACGTTTCTTCCTGGTGACGTCATAATGAAATATAGATAATTTCCCTTTAAAGCGCATCCATTACGTGATTCAAAGTTGCATCAAGAATATACATATATATGTATATATATCGAATGAAAGAAAGACCATTAATTACAGGGTATTGCCAACCTCCGACAACTTTTACCCTGTATATTAAAACGTCCTTTTGAACAGTCAGCGCCACGAGCGGCAAAAGCAGAAAGCGCCCCGTAGCGTATCTGTCCTATAGAATCAACTGAAGTAAAACTGCAGTGCATTTACGTCGCGTGCAAAATTATTTACATACAGACACACATGATTTATTATACCCGTTCAGAAATTGCACCCCTTTGAAAAAAACTACCCTCCCTCGATACCGACTACCCCTGGACGATGATTATTCTAGAAAGTTATCGTCCGGCCACAGGATGTCGTGGATGAAAAAGAAAAGGAAAATTTTTATAATTTACGTCCTTTCGGTATTCGGAGCTGCCAATGGCTGCACCTTCGCGCACCTGGTTCCAGGTACGTATCGATTTTAATGCCAATTGCATAATCAATTTTCTTTATTAAGAAATTCCAAGTGCACTTTCCCAGAGGGTTAATTGCTTTCACAAGTGTCAGCGTTACGTCGATATAAGCATAAATGCAGCTCGTAACGTCCGTTTAATTATTCATCTCGTGAAATGATTAATTACAAGCGACACGACCGCTGCGCGTAGCCTGTCGACACTGACATTGAAATTACACTCGTATTTCATTGGGGCTGCCTGCTTGGCTTCCCTGCCCGACAGGAACCTCCTGTAAACTACATATGTATTTAGACATCTAGATAACGTGCCGACGTCCACTTAACGTGCGTGTACCTAGCCAGGTATGCACACACATGTAGTCACGTAGTTACTGTGTGCATAGGTAGATACGTGGGTTACCAGTCGAGTAGCTTGTTTTACGATGGTTTTGGTACTTTACATACATAGACAATGTATGAGAGAGAGAGAGAGCGAGAGAGAGAGAGAGAGAGAGAGAGAGAGGCAACGAACCATACATAGATTCTTGTACCGAGTGTCGTAATAATTCGCGTGGTAAAAAGCATAGAAAAAAAAATATGAACGTAAAAAAAAAGTCCCAAAATAAAAACGTCACTCCCACAAGGATAAAAAGACGATACTTAAATATTTACTGGGAATGTTTTCTGTCCTATGGTAAAAGTTCCCTATACACGTAACGATACTCTAGTAATTTTCTATCCCATATAAAACGCCATCTTCCGGGATCTACTCAAGAGGATCTAGGGATTTTTTCTTGAGACCCCCCATTTACTTGACGCAGTTATTCCCACCTATCACGGCTATACCCTGTGTAAGATCTCAGTTTTATTAGGAACACGTTAATCCACCGGTGTATCTGTTTCGATCTGATATATCATCAATTTGGACAAAGTTTATCGTTGGTATATGTATTAGTATACAAAGGGGGTTGGTAGCTCTGGATCAGGGTGGAGAGGATAATCAATTTGTGGATTGACGTCGAAATCATTTATAGAAGTCAGCTGACAGCACCCCGCAAATACGGCACTGCCTTGCGGTACAGGATCTTGACGTTGAAATGATGTCTGTTACCGAGTTAGACTATAGAGGGTTGAGGGATGGTATAAGGGTATGTTAAAGGGTTGTCAGGAAAGCGGGGGGCAGGGAGAGGGGCCGGCACGCGCCGAAGTAATCGCTCAAGAGCGCAAGTTAATCCCTTTTCTCCCTGGTTTTCCCCTACTTCTCCCCTCTACCCCGCTACCATCCCCTCGCATCCCCTCCTTGTCGCCTTTTACCTCCCCTCTCTCCTTAAGTTTCTGCTACACCCTTATTCCATCTCATATACCACCTTGCCGACTACCCCACATGCCGACTTCAGCATCCCGATAATACGTCACTTGGCTATAGCCTTTCTTTATCCTTTTCTATTTGCTTACGTATACAGACTCTCGTCTCGCTCAAGCGACGCCTTTTCTGTCTCGTCCAAGATTCATCACGTGGCAACCGATTTCCTTTGATATTCTTCCTTCGTTCGCATCCTTCGCCATTATCCTTCTTTACCGGCAAGGTAAGTCTTACTTACAAATATATTCACGTTGCTTCGTGTAACAGGGACTTTAGGATACTCTTTTGTCCAGGCGCTTCGTGTGACTCGACACGTGTATCAGATATTTTTCATAATTTTTATCTTTCCGAAATTAAAAGATCGAAAATTTATTTATGATCATTATTAAATTTCTTGACTGCTCTTTTCTCGTAACGATTATTCATTGCAGCCTCCTTATCGCTCACGCACGCGCATGATACAGCTTTTACGTTTGATAATCCGTGATAAGAAATTTGTAATAAAAAATATGATTTTTTTTTTTTGAAAGTTGGTAAAAATTTTTTTTGAATCCTAGTGCACCATATGATGCTGCGAATAAAAGCAGATACTGTGCTGTGGACCTTTAGGCTTACGTGAGTATGTGCGTTTATGTATATATGTATATGTTTGGTATGACGTAATTCTGAAGTCTGACCACGAAACGCTATCTATGCTCGCACACGCAAAATTTATCTAACGCGGGGAGGGGGTTGGAGGGGGGGCACTTCTTATATATGTCTGGTGTCGGGGTTAAATTTCACGTG
>JARPRH010000866.1:370822-382113 GCA_031763665.1 Calameuta haemorrhoidalis
TTTAGTTCCGGAAAATTCCGCCAGATGGCGCTGTCAGGAGCTTTTATAGTTCCGGAAAATTCCGTTAGGGGGCGTGGTAAACAAAGTAGCCCTTAAAATTGCATTTTCGCGGGGAGCATATTTTTTAGTTCCGGAAAATTCCGCCAGATGGCGCTGTCAGGAGCTTTTATAGTTCCGGGAAATTCCGTTAGGGGGCGTGGAAAATAAAGTAGCCCCTAAAATTGCATTTTCGTGGGGAGCATCTTTTTTAGTTCCGGAAAATTCCGCCAGATGGCGCTGTCAGGAGTTTTTATAGTTCCGGAAAATTCCGTTAGGGGGCGTGGAACGAAAATAGGCCCTAAAATTGCATTTTCGCGGGGAGCATCTTTTTTAGTTCCGGAAAATTCCACCAGATGGCGCTGTCAGGAGCTTTTGTAGTTCCGGGAAATTCCGTTAGGGGGCGTGGAAAATAAGGTAGCCCCTAAAATTGCATTTTCGCGGGGAGCATCTTTTTTAGTTCCGGAAAATTCCGCCAGATGGCGCTGCCAGGAGCTTTTGTAGTTCCGGAAAATTCCGTTAGGGGGCGTGGAACGAAAAAAGGCCCTAAAATTGCATTTTCGCGGGGAGCCTCTTTTTTAGTTCCGGAAAATTCCGCCAGATGGCGCTGTCGAGCGCTTTTATAGTTCCGGAAAATTCCGTTAGGGGGCGTGGAACGAAAAAGGCCCTAAAATTGCATTTTCGCGGGGAGCATCTTTTTTAGTTCCGGAAAATTCCGCCAGATGGCGCTGTCAGGAGCTTTTGTAGTTCCGGAAAATTCCGTTAGGGGGCGTGGAAAATAAGGTAGCCCCTAAAATTGCATTTTCGAGGGGAGCTTCTTTTGTAGTTCCGGAAAATTCCGGCAGATGGCGCTGTCAGCAGTTTTTGTAGTTCCGGAAAATTCCGTTAGGGGGCGTGGAACGAAAAAGGGCCCTAAAATTGCATTTTCGCGGGGAGCATCTTTCGGAAGGCCCTGACTGTAGGTCCCTAAGGAAGTTCATGACCTCCCCTCCCCCCTCGTCGAGGAGGAAAAGAGTACTAACGGAGGTCCGAAATGGATCCAAGGCGAAAGGAAGATGAGAATGAGGTAAAATCGTAAGAGGATTTACAGTAGTGATACAGGGAATATCAGAGATCGAAAAAGATGTGGAGCTCGCGGAGCGTGAAGGGTGTGGGTAATGTTGGATGTAGGGGATACCAAAGTACATGAGAGAGTCGTGAAGGAGGAGAAGAAAAAAAAAGGAAATTACATATAGAAGAACTGAATAGACAAAAATGTCGGCATGAAGTCTTTGGTTCGATAATTTATTATAATTATTATATTATTGTTAGACTGAACAAAGAAAAACAAGTAATAAAGTACAGTCCATTTAATTAATTCTAGTCTGGACTTCACAGGATCCCCTTAACCTCCATGTCCACGCACAACCCCTCCCTCCCGTCCCTGTTGCAGCATTGCACACCGGGGAAATACAAAAGCGAGGTTAACGATTTTCAACGTCATATTCACGTGCATGCATCACGGGGTGGAAAATCCTAGGGAAACTTCAACATTCGCCCTCCCACGGGAATCAGCATGGCGAACGCATGTGACCATTATGTCGATCCGATATCCCGACAATGCGCCGTCCGGCATTTTTCTCAAGCGAATGATCGATAATGCCTGCCAATTTCAAAAGCTTGGAATTTCGATATTTCCCCTGAACGTAACTTCAAGGGATGATACTGTACTTACTTCTTAAAGACAACTTGCAGATTCACCATCCACCTTCGAGATGTCATTCGCGCGAGACACTGTAGCCAACTGTCGCCGTTCGACGTTCCGCGAGGGACGATTCATCCCCTTTAATTCATCATCATAAGACGCCTGCCTGCTGTCTATCGCGCTATCACGTGACAATTTTGTACATGGCATATATATATAGTCGAGGTGGGAAGAAAAGATGAAAAAAAAGGACAGTGAACTTTGACATCAAGGTGGCGGAAAGGAGGTGGTATCCAGTACTTCCGGAGGATGTGGTTCAGTGGTGTTGAAAGTGGTTTTTCGCGAAGATATTTTTCTTGGGAAAATATTGACAAAGCCAAGAGTTCACTCTAAGGATTATACACGTGCTTTTGAAATCGTAAGGGTAGTCGCTGTTGGTGTTGATGATTTTTTGTGCTGGAAAAATTTCACGACGTTACTCGTGTCTATCCGAATGGATTTTCAAAGAGAAAATCGCGTAGCGATACCTCGCTGGACTCGGCGCTATCATTATTTCGCACAAAAGACACTTGAGCGTAAAGAGGTTTTTCAAATAATAGAGATTTCATTTTCTGTGTACAGCCAGGGTTGTATCGATACTGCAAGCTCATCGTTTTAAATTAAATTGCAGCTTCATCTGACAACGGGAAAACTGAAAGAAAACAAGGGATTCGAAAGCGGTAGATACAAATTCGCAATGGTATAAGTAATAACCGGAGAAGCTTGCAGAGACCCAATAAAATTGTGCTTACGCTAGGAATCTGGACGTGCGAATAATTCGATCCTCCCGGATACAAATGAAGTATAGGAAATGGAATTAATCAGTGTCCCAGGCCTGTGAATCGGAATAACCTTATGTTACTTAGACTGTCTATACTATAGGAAAATATTTCAATTTAACAATTATTGATTTCATGATAAATGAAAAATCTCCGGCATCCTTTTGATCCATCTTGTTACGCTGATCCAAGACCCCTCAAGATCTATAATGACTATAATAATTAGCTACCTGGTCTGTCTTCTTCTAGGTTGGTAATAAGGTCGTGACCAGCACGGTTGGTCCATGTCGATAGGTGGTCGCTGACATCTAAAACCTGTTCGAAACAAAATAATAATGAATTATTAAAATATATATATATATATATAATTCCTGATGAATTATTTAATCAGGCTAAAACATTTTTTGATTGTATTGAATTATAAGGATCTACGTTAAAAAAATTAAATTTTTTATACAAAATATACCAGTTTACACTGAAAGGTAGTTTTGTGTAACATGTGATAAAATCTTTTCGTCCTTATCGAACTTTCTATGGGACCGATTAAAGCCACTGTGAACGCACATTTTGCGTAAGAACCTTTTCTCCTGTATAAGAAAAATCTGCGTGCGGATCCAGTCTGGCACGTGGCCAGAACGACACCTTGAAACATTGATCGATCTACACACGCGGTAGACCGTCGTCCATTGTGGTGGCTTTACGTTCTCATAAAGCTCCATTGTTTAGCTGAGCCTGCATTTCTAAATCTCTATTGTCATGCTGAATACTGAATACAATCGCCACGCGCTGAAAGCGGGTAGGCCGTGTCTGTTAAGCCAGCGCAGGATCGAATGACGGACACCGACGCCGAGCGTCGTTTTAACTAAATCCGAGGAGACGACGAGGACTTTTAAAATCAGCCAAATATTTCACAACAAATAATCCAGCTGTTACTGTGCTAGAAAAAATTTTTTTTAATTACTTAAAAAAATAAGGGTGGGTCCTCGATGACGCTGTAGATAAGCAGCCCTCGATAAGACCCCGTTTAAGGGATCGAGATAACATGAAGAATCGTGGGTATCATGTGGAACTGAAACTACTTTCTTTTGAGGGGCGGAGGGTGGGATGACCAACAGGGACATTTTTCACTTCGATATTAAAACTTGTTCCCACCCACCCACCCACCCTGGATCTTCGGTCCAGACGTGAAATTCCCACTGGAATATTCTCAGGGTGCGTAACCGAAGTTAAGGGATGAAAAATTATTTTAATGTAGAGAGTGAAATAGCGTCGGCGTCGCTTGTCCCATAACCACCCCCAAACCCCTATAGACAGTCTTGTCTACTTACTGGCTCGAGATTCTCAATCGAAGGGGTGCGTGACGGCGGAAAGAGGGATGAGAGGACTTTATTGGCCCGAGGAAGGAATCTATGGCCTCCTGATTTACAGATCGAACCCTAGGGATGAAATAATCATCAGCCAAAGACGATTCTCATTCTCCTTTTCTTCTTTTTGCACCCCTATCGACTGTCTCTCTATGTCTTCTTCAATGACTTGATCAATAGTTTAGATCCTTAAGTGCTGCAATAAAGACGAACCCTGGATATGTAAATTTTCTTGTAAATAGCAAAAAAAATTTTTTTAATTTTCAAAGCGTTTCTATATCTATCAAATGAACTTTCAAAATAGATTTTCGAAAATTTCCACTAAGCCACACGGAGAATCAAGTAGGGAGGAAAAAAAATGTCTTTCGCTTTGCAGATTTCAGAATTACTATTCTCGAGCTACATTGCATAACTCGTGTCCCTTGGCAAATCCTAAATAAAATATTTTCACGTCTCAGACACTTCAGGATGACTTCGGTAATATCTTTGTGACTAGAGATGCTGCGTACTGTTGGAAATACAATAAAGTCTGCTGTACATATATATTTTTTTTTCGAAAAATTTTTACTGTAAAAATCAAAATTGAAGCTTACCTTTCGTTTCATGGGCATTGAGACGAGTCCACGCATCGTTCGTATTTAATCGATCTGACTGAATCTGCCAAAGAGGATGAGAGAAAATTATCTCCGTGAAATTTTCTTCGACTGTAATACCTAACGGGTAACCGGCGAGTCCTAATTCAATTCGTAACGACCTACCCAGTTTCATCGAGATATAGGTACCTATCTACATTCGACGTGAAGTCGGCTATAAATGTGCCGGCCAATCTCGGAAATCGAAAATGCAATCGTAAATTTAAAAGTTTACCACCCCCTACGGGTGTTTCCGGTTGTAACTTAAAACAAATGTGATCGCGCCTTTAGATGCCGGACTGATGCGAATAAATATAACAGTCCTGTACAGATTTAATGGACGATAGTTTTTTTTAAATAAAAAATGGCGCTATTCAAAATTAAAAACGAGGCTATCTGCAGATATTTTTTATTTTTCTCTAAATATGATTTTTTTTTAATATTGTTTCTACTACTGCACACGATATTCGTATACCCGGTGCAGTTTGCAAAAATCTCATGGCAAAATTGCACGAGATTATAAATTGCCAGTGTAATATTTCAAAAACATTTTTCACGCTTGTCCCAAGGGTCCCCCAACGTCCTGGCATGACGCCAGTCCTACCAGCTACCATCCTCCGCGCTAAATTCATCCACTCGAGCTAGCAGCGTTCGAGCAACTTGCGTTTCTTATACGAAAAACTTTTAGTAGAATCGTGCTTCTGCACTGCACTAATCACTCCCGTGTCTAATAGGAACTCGAGTTCATCTCCTTGTAGAATCTGTACTTGGCTCGAGTGGAGGAAACCTTCTGGGAGATGCAGGTGAAAAGTTACTGCGAAACCCAGTGGGATTTTTGTGCACAGCAGTATCGTCCACGTTGGACGTACCGATACTAAATTCATATTCTTGTGCCCACTTCCGGTGAGGCAATAAATCCAGAACTGTTACGGATATTAAAGAACTTTTTCAAAATATCAAAATTGGAATAATTTTATGGTTTTATGGTAAAATAAAATAAAAATTTATTTTCCATGGATCCTCACGTGTTTTTGAAAAAAAATTATTTTTTTTTCTCCTCGACGTATACAATTTTTATTGACTCGAATAGAAATTTTGAAAAAATTCTTTTTTAATGGTTTACTCGACTATGACGTCATTTCCGTTTCAATGCTCTCTTTGACTTTTAAATGCGGACCGCGACGGAAATACGTTATACAAGGAGAGTAAAATGGGGCGAGATTATATAATGTTGTTGAGCAGCATATGGGCTAGGAGAGCTCGCATAAATCTTCGTTCAACGCTATATTACGGAACGACCTTTACCCTCTGAGGATATAATTTCACACCCTCTACCCTCCGTCGCCACTAGGTTCGCACTCCTTCGGATCCAGCGACGCCTCCGACGTCTCTCGACGCTCTCCGCTAGTGTCCTTCATTTCTTCGCTACGTGATATCGTTATTCTATGGTGCAACAGCCCATCCTTATCTTACTTGCTGCGACGGGAAACCCTTGTTAACAGCATTTCAAATGTCGACACGCCACGAAGCATCCGGCGGACTGGTACTTTGATGCTAAAGCGACGATAAGGACCACAGAGATGAAGTGCAAGTACGTGATTTCACTTAACATTGAAAAACGAAAGAAAAAGCGGGAAAAAAATAAATTTTCAAAAATAAATATTTTACGGAATAAAAATTTTTTTATTATTTATCTTGCACGTATATTACGGTTCGTTAGTGAAATCCAATATCTTCGTTAAATTTACGTACTGCGCGGTTCGTAATTTTAAATTAATTGTTTTTTGACGTAATCTGCTCCGGTTTTTTTTTGTTTTTAATTATTCCTTCCAAACGAACCCGTAATTCAATAGGGATCTAATGTAACCCATTGTTAAATTAAGGTAAATTGCAACCCGCCCAAATTTCTCAAGACCCGCCGCGTATTTCCCAACCATGAAAAATCGCTCCAATTTGATTTCGCCTGAGCTCCCGAACTTCATTTACGTTCACTGAAGTTCTGCTCGTCTATTAATGGGAAATCTGAAACGTCGAAATATCAATTTACGAAAATTAATTAGCCGCAAGTGCAGCTCTCGTCACTGCGGCTTCTCATTGTCGCTCAATTAATCTGGCAAACTTAAAGAGCACGCGAATCCCGCGCATGCGCACCTCCATACCTACAAGACGCGGTAACCCTTAAGCCCGTTTCGGAGAATCAATTCGGCAACAAAGTCAAATGAACTTTAACCATAGCAATTTCAATGCATGAAGATTACATAATTAATGGTAGAAAACGACGCGTTCGGAAATTCCCGTAACGTTTCTCCACGGAGTCTTGCTGGGTTTAGCCGTAGAATTAGGTCTTACATAACGAAGTGCCTTCCGGTCCCCACGGATCGGATTATTTCTTGTTTTTATTCTTTTTCTTCATACCCTCTCTCTGTCCACTTTCTTTTCTTCCTCTTTACCCTCCCTGATAAAAAGTGTATTAGGGGAGGATTCGAATCGTTAGTAGCACGTGGAAGGAGATGAAGGTGGGAGCGTAAAGGTCGACCAAGTACAGTTTCCCATCTCATATTAATATTTTTTATCTTTTCTCCGCAAAGAACGAAAATCCAGTTCACCTTGCGCTGTATGTCCACCATAAAGAATGCTGATTCAAAGCGTACGTCATTAGACCCAAGACTTTTGAAATTAACAAAAAAAAAGAAGCTCCAACTGTAGACGGAAACCTGGATGACCTTTTGATCTTGCAGACAGTAAAGCATTCATTAAAGAGTACCCCCAGTGAATTTAAAAGACAGGAGAGAAGGATCCTCTTTAATCTTTATTAGATCAAAGCAGCATCTCCCCACTGGCAAATAACCCAGTGTCCATTGTATAACCCATTCGTAATAATAGATCTCGCCATCAAACAGTTACCAGAATGTCCAAAGCCAAAAAAGCCCATAATCGAATTACATTAACTTCCAAGTGTACTTTGCTTCTTTTCCTTTCGTAACTCACTGGGTAAATCAAGAATAAAGCCCAGATTCGGACGTTCTAACCTTGGGTCCAGAATGACCTCGCCACTCAGAGTTATTCGTCACAGACTGTATGGAGAAAAAAAAGCCAAGGTCTGGTATCAAGTTAATCTCGAAGGAGTAGCAGGTAAGATTTCTTTTGTTAGAGCCAAGAACAGTCTCGTGAGCTTACGTAGCTTCATCCAAGTTAATTGTAAGCCTTGGTTTTTTCGCTCGCGCCGATATAGAAGAATTGATTGGACGTCAATTGGAATTGGAAGAAACGAACTCGTGTCCCGCGTTCAGCACCGAGAACGATCGGACGGCTGCGTCGCTGCGAGATCCAACCAACGTGCTATCTTAGGACGTTAGTTTTATCTGTCAAGGCCAAAACTGGATGTTGCAAAAATGAAGTCAGACATTTTTTTTATTTTTTGTCTTATTCTTCCCTCAGGGATCCCTCCGATATCTTGACCGGCGATATGGGACAGCATCCCTGGGATCGTGATGGATATCATTCTTAATTGTTGATTTATGTCATTGTGGGCTACGGGTGACGTTGTGACGTTTCTCTTATATTTTTCTGATAAATTGCTCGGTGATTTATTGGATGGCAAAAGTAACGCGGAAAGCTAACGGGTGGTGCATTGTAATCGTAGCTGGAAATTATACGTATTATTTATCTCTGCCTATCTATGCACTTCCTATATGGTACATGACTTGTCTGTACACCCAGTATATGGGTATAATGACGATTTTACACGCCCAAGAGATTTTCTATTGTACTACGAAATTACACGGCCGAAATAAATGGAAAGGTTATGTTAACAATGGTACGGCCCTGGGAATGTATATTTTATTTATGCTTCAAGTATTCTTGTGTCTCTTGGGTCTCGTAAGAAGGAGGAATATTCAAACTTTTGAAGAATAGCTTAATCATAATTTAGCTGCGTTATGATATGGATCATTTGCGTGATTAAAAAATTATTTATTTACTTATTTACCTAATGAATGGATGATCCGATCAAATATTTTTATACGTCAACCCCCTCGATCTACTCCGCTGTCCAAAAAGATTAATTAGTTGGCAATTCGATGTAAAATTGTTCGATAGTCACGTGGAGACCGGAGACAATGAGTTTGTAAAATAATTATCGGCTTAATCGAATGAATATTTAATTACAGTTTAACGGAGGCTATTTTTAAAGGCAAATGGCGGCTTTGATACGTGGCTGTTCTCTCTCGCAGCGCTCGTACGGAGGTCCCGGTCAAAGGGTTAAACCAATTGCGCAATTTCTAAGTACATTAAGTGCACGCTGTAACGCCATTTATCCCGAGGTCAATAAAGTGGCATTTGTGCAACGTCGATATACTGGGTGATTCAGAAATAATAACGTAGGGTAAATCGAGATTTAACGGAACCGAAAAATAATACCTAATGAACGTATGCCGATGATTGTATAATTAAAAAGTATATTGTTCATTAGTTGAAATTAATTAGGCAATTATTGAGTATGTAAAAAATTAACAATGTACTGGGTAACGATTAAATTTGCATGGCTATTTGATTCTCTTTTGGTTGATTCAATCATTTGTCTTTTTAATCCAAAGAATATGGATCACCAGGTCATGCCCATCGTAGGAATTTTCATTTATACCGTGTGATCAAATAATTTATAATTTGCACGTAGCTCAGGGTAAAACACGTCGTTTCCATAAATGGTGGCCGCGTTGGTCATTGTCAGGTAATTTCTATTGAGGTTATAGGCAATTAGGAATACCGAGGATGCTTCGCACTGCAATAAAGCCAATTCCGATAATCTATTGGAAAAAATGAAAAAAAAAGGAACCACCTCAATTTATCGGGTGTGCCAATATTACCCAGTAATATTATCGTGGGTCATTGATGCACATATTAAATCTTCAATTTCGTTCCTTTTGTTTCAGTTGCTCCAAGAGCGACTTCCTCAAAGTTTTCTTGCATCTGGAGAACAACGGGGTGTCCGAATACACACCCTGGTCAGGATTACTCTGTGGGACATTGGCAGACGTTCCTCAAGTTCTATACAGTTCCGGTCGCATGCTGATCCTGGAGTTTCACACGGAGGGACTTCCGGTTAACAATACCGGTTTTTCCGGAAGCTTCCGGTTCATCGATAGACGTGAGTAATAACCAGAATAATTTTTAAGAAAAAAAATTTTTTTAACAGAATAAAAAAATACCCAAAAAATTCAAGTCGTATGATACGACTCGTATCTCTCGTAGTCTCTGTACATAATTTTTTTAATACCAGCCAACTTCCGCATTCGCAGTGTAAATAAATAAATTGAACAATAAATATTCCTACCTAGACGGAGGACACGACTGGGACGTGAACCCTCGATAAAATATGTATTAAGTGGCAATGCAGTTTAAAATTGAATTTCTCCCTTGGCTATAAAACGAGCTGCGATTACCCATGCATAGAGGCAGTTACATCAGTTAAAAGAAGTTTACTACGACGGATATTTTATTCATCGCTATTTATCAGTCTCACTATAGTTTTACGCAATTTCTAAATATCATGGAAAAACATAATCAATAGCTGTAAACGCAAAGTACGTCGTTTAATTTGCACAGTACTAAAAATATCGTTTTACTGTAATTCCTCTTGGATCGATAATAAGCCGGAAGTCATTTTGAAGAAAAATAATTTTTAAATCCGTACATTTTTTATTTTACTGTATAGCTTTATGGAATTGCAATGAGGAAGATTTATTAAAGAGGATAAACCCATGAAAAATTTATATAACGTGTCATATAAACAAGGGGGTGGGTTGGCACGCGATGTGTGCATAAACATATTAAAGCCACTGCGGAAAAAGATACTCAGATGGGGAACTCGGGGATTCATCTCTTTGTATGTACAGGACGTAAAATCGATGTCTCCATAGATACAATGCAAAAGCGTTTACCACTAAGCATCTATCTATTGTATTAGGTAATATAAATCCGTGTGAGATGAAGAATAAATTAACGTCTGCCTGACTGTTTCAAAATAAAAAAATCATATAACAAAATTTTTTTCTAATAATATATATTACTTTACAATTTCAATGTTAATTATAATATTTCATTTGGAGCACATACATATATATATTATAATATATATGAAAGCTATCATACGCTTTCAGCAGTAGTTAGCTATTACCGGATATATCGTATTGGCAAATTACCAGGAACGTGTTATAGCCGATATTATATAGATTAAAAAGAGGCTCTTTGATTTCCCCACGAGCTATTAAAACGTTCGCACGTATCTAAGGGCCGTTAGAGGCGCCAAGATATTTCGAGATCAAAGTTCCCAGAATCACCAATGGACCGAAAGAGCAAAGTGCTACCGAGCACAGAATTGAACTGGATTAAGAGCGACAGGTGCCTCTTAATGAAATTTACTCGGCTACTCAAGTTTATCCATGTGAGTCCGGAGTCGTGACATTGTTCTTTCTAACATAGGGCTGAATCGTGATACGCGAAGGGATCGTCCGCCCACCTTTTATTTCACCCCTAGAAAACACAATATTTTTACCATCCCTTAAGTTCTAACGGAGAAGATTTGAAATGGCGAATTCTCGGGGGTAATTCGAAAAGCAAAAATATACTTCGTGCGATTTTCACTCCCCTTTTACATAAATACAATAGGGGTGGTTTATTCGTATATATACAGGGTGTTCCGAAATTACCTGACCCGGTGGGTATGGCGGTGTTCGGGAGGCATCACTGATCACGAAAA
>JARPRH010000866.1:394209-417411 GCA_031763665.1 Calameuta haemorrhoidalis
CATCAGTCTTTTTATTGTCGGAGTTGATACTCAACTTTAAGTGGTTTAATATTCGACCTAACCCAACCTTTGCCGTTGTGGTCGGGACATGAATGCATGCATGTGGCTATGGACCACAGCAGCCACAGTTGTGTGACCCTGGTACTTTATACGATAATGTCAACCATTTTGTCTCGAGCATAACGACCATCAACCCTTAGAGATTCTGAGCTGCCAGTATGTTTCCATGCAGATGCGTCCTTCCTTATGTGGGGAAATTACTGTTTTCTTTCGCGCCTTATGGGCACATTTACATGCCAGTCCGTTTCTGGGGTTCTGGCTTTGCTATTATCCTAGACCCGAAATACAGGGTGTATTCATAACAGTGAAATAAAGTGGCCACCCTGGTACATGGCACGTGTCCAGAAAAGGTTGAGGCAAAAGTAAAAAAAAATTTTTTTCACTTTTTTTTTTGGTTTTAGTTTGAGGTGATTTTTATGCTACTTTTGCACACGATCGAAATTCCTATTCAGAATTATGTAACCGGCACTTTACACGGGTACCAACCTGGTTCTATTCAAAGATGCTGTGTTGGCAGGAGTAACGTAACCCAACGTTCGAACGCTTAACGAACCGAATCCAATTTATTGAAATTGGATAAAATCGAGGGGATGTTTTTTTTTCCCTACAAAAGACCTCGACTACCCTATACACAGCTGGTACCAATTGATATTTATTTCGTATTTTGTACTGCTGCAGTTTTCTACTCGGTAAGGGTTTATGCTGAAGAATGTCCTGATACTCTTCCCAATTTGCAACCCTTAATGCTAAAACCAGCCCTATGAATTTAGACGACCATGTAAACCAGCCCGTAGATTTAACCAGTATCCATTCACTACCCTATAATATAGTAAAGTTCTTCATTTTTTAGTTTAACATTTTTTTTTATTTTTCAGTTTTATTTTCATTTTTTTCTCAGGGGGTGGTATCTCGCATGACTTCCGATCACTGTGACGAGCGAAAATATATACTCAACTACCCCTTTTTTATGTGCTCTTGGCAAGAGCCCTTCCTCCCTCTCTACGTAATGAAAACTTTCTCGTAAAAGATTAACGATTTCTTTTATTCCGGTTTTTTGAATAGACACACGTCCATTTCACTCCACCCCATAAAGAAATTCCAATGCGTTTCTCACGGCCGTCTGTTGTGCCCTTATCCAGTCTGTGAATTGGATTATTATTTTTTCACTTGGTGAACAATCTCAAGAGTTCCTTTATCATGCCTTCTATAGCGGGGTGGATGACTAGGTGTAGCTACGAGATTTATACGATATTTTAGTCTTCCTCCCTTTAACACGAAAACCCATAATATTTAACAGCAGCGTACAGAAGTACATAAGTAAGAATTTATGTTCCTGAAATTAAACGATAAATTTATGATAAAAGACCACGTTTCTTTTTTCACCTATGATACAAGAATTTTTTTTCAAAATCTTTTCACAGTTCTCGTTTAATATGCGAACTTCACCTTTTTCAACCTTTACAACTTCCTTATATCCTTTATACACGCGTAGAAATATAGTCAAGTCGACTGCTACGTTTCAGACCTTTAACTAACAATTTCAAATTCCATTAGGAAGAATTTGAATAATTATATGTATGCAAATACTGCGTTACCCCCCCCCCCCCCCAACCTCCTCACCTTGCGGTTCGGACTGAATTGCTAGCACGCAGCATCCCCTAACGAACTTCAAGTTTCCTCAAGTGCTTAATACAACAAAACTCTTATTGACATCTCATAGCTCCATATCAGCAAAATAAAAAAAGAAAATATAGAAAATTATAAATAATTTCCTTCCTCAGTTCTTATCATTATACAAAAACAAGGCTAGAAGTTCCAGTATCAAACGTGGACAATGCATTAAAAAAAAAGACTAAAAATTCAAATATATATATATATATATATACCAAAATGCATTGATACAAAGTAAAAGACACGTGGACCATATGTGCCTATATGTATCCGAGGGATTCCAAGAGAGCAATGTAAACCTGCAAATATTTAAATTTCCCGGCAGAAGTTTTGCATGCGCATTACTTCGCGTGAATGATGCATGAGTCAGTTGAATCAGTCGAGTCAGTCGAGTCAGTCTTACCGAGTTAAGTCATCCGCAATACCCGTCGTGGTGCAACGGATTTTCGACTTTTACTTTTCAACGTTTGCCAATACGGCGATAAAAGTGACGCTAGAAAAAAGAAAAGCTTCTCCATCTCTTCTAATGAACAATTACGCAAGGTTCGGATCGTTTACTTCGAGCATCGCGTAAGAAGCTTTATTCAGCTTATTCGCAGCTACGACAGAGCTTTACTTCGACTCCTCTTATCAGGCCTCCTCGCAGCCTCCGTGCAGTCAGCTCAGCTTTAAAAGACTCCGGAGGACTGTACAGTCGCTTTCGCTTACTTCAAAATCAAAGGAAACACCTCGAGCGATATACAAATTCAATATTCTCACCATCTTTGTGCATCTGAATAATGGTATTTTAAATAATCTACAAAACATTTATCATCTGCTCGAGACGAACGACGCAAAATTCATGGCGGAGCAATGCTTTTGGATGGTGCTTCTCTTTTTTTTTTTGGATGTTTCGTAAAAAATTATTCACATTCAGTATAGTGCAGTCGGGTTAGGAGGGAGAGGAGTGCATCTGCATATTTTATATTTATGTTAATGTCACTGCATCGTACCACTATGTCACTTTCAGGGGAATGCACACATTAGTGATCTCTCTCTCTCTCTCTCTTTTTGTACATATACATATATATATATACAAATATATATATAAGAGTATAGTATAAGAGTATATGTGTATATATATACAAATATATATATATGTATAGGACTGCGAGGTAGAAATAGAAAATTGCACACTCAACGATAGTCGGGATTTTTCGATGAGACCAAGAAGCAACCAGAGCCAAGTTACGTGGTTAAACTGTCGATAAGTGGGGAAAAAAGTGAGCAACAGCGAATATTGCAAAGTGGAAGCTTTGCGGTGAATCCGCTTCTTTTGTAGTGCAATATCGAAATGTTGAAAGGTGAGAAATTGTCAGGAGTAATTCTCAGAGATATTTGCCAATACGGTTCTGGGTGACGACTCGATGCGCTCGACTCTGGACTCTGGTCGTTGATGAACTCAGAGTTTGAGAGAGAGAAATGTGGAAATTAAGGAAAGATAAGAGGAAAGAAGAGAAAAGAGAAGAAGATATATCCGTATAGTTGGTACTTACCTTCTTCCGTGGCAGAGTGGCAATTAAGAGGAGAGTCGTGAATCCGAGGGAAGTTGCAAGTCTTCTAGTAATGATACCGGAAAATCCGTCCCTGGAAACGGGAGAGCCAATTATCAATTGTCTCGGTAACGTAGGGACAGTCGCAGGACGAAAGCCAGGTAAATCCCCAGGGAAGAATCCTTGGGATTTTTCGAGAACCCATCCTTAGGCTGCTCCCACTGTGTTCTGGAAATTGAAAAAAAACGACTTCCATAATGACTCTGATAGGAAGTAGTACATACATATACATTTGTTATATAGAATTAATAAAAAAAAAATTCAAAAAAAATTTTTTTTTATCAAAGGTACTTATGCACTTCAATTTATTTATGCATTTAGATTGTGCATGGATACTGGAATTAATGTAAGTGCGTCAAAAAATTGAAGAATGCAAATTTGAAAGTACAAATATTATCCTGTGAAATAATTTTATAATAAAATAATTTACCACTTAATTTGTATTTTTTTCCATTAATCAAGTGTATCTCACGTAAACGTTGAAACGTGCTTTAAAGTGTTTTAACGTTGACAGACTTTCTGGATTAAAAACACTTGATATGATAAACCGAGTAAAAGCTGTAGAGATCCTAGTGAAACAAAAAATGAGAATAATCATGAGAAAGCCTAGGGGTGAACAATATCGTATAGTATTATAAGCAATACCAACCACCCTAAATTCCAAAATCAACCCCCTACAGTTATTCTACCTTGATAAATTACAAAATTCTTGTAATACCTCTTGTCGTGTAATTCTAATAGGATATTAAAATAAATCAAAATAGTAAAAATTCGCAAGTAATCAAAACGTGTCCTTTTTTTCAAGGTATACAAATCGAAATATATGTATATACGATTGCTCGTGCTGTGCTACATAAATTTGTTGATGAGTTGATAGTATCTAGTCTGGGTCGCTTCACAAAGCTGCAGATGAGCTACGCTAATTAATAATTACTCCGAGCAAATATTATTATTTCATACTGCGTTTCAGCACTCAGCTATTTACATTCGCAGAGGATAAATCTATTACAGTTATCAATTTCTTGTTTATACGGCATCCATCACTTCGCCAAGCAGATTATTATACGGATAGAAACCACTGGTGAGCGACGGTCGACGTTATTCACGAATACATTATATTCGCTCAGAATATTTTACAGACATTTATTGACAGACTTGTATAATATATGAATAAATCCCTAAAGCAATTGCCCAAACTGTATAAGTAACATTGAAACGAAGGTTATGGATACAGTACGTCGTGAAGTTAGCCACTGGACAAAGTCAATCGACCATTATAAACGTCACTCGGAGTGTGAAAATAAATAGAATTTAAAAAGAAAACCAAGCAAATATAATATCCTTTAACTGTCACTGCCGAGTTTCATTCTAAATGTAAATCGATAAAACGCATTAAAAAATGTCCGCGAGCAAAGTAAGCAGTGACGAAAAGTGTCGCGCTCAGTTAAAAATGAGTTCTTGCTTTTGTCACGCTTTTAATATTATTTTGACTAAAAAAATTAATAAAAACTGAAAAACACGAAAATAAATAGAACGCGCGAGGAACGACGTCAAAAAAGCTTCATTGTCCCTCTGCAAGGGGTACTAATTACCCAACGGATGAAAGGGTTACCGAATCGCACAGTGAGTGGCCACACAGCCTGCTAGCAATCCAGTATGTATGTATATACGAAGTAACAAGGTCCACTTATATTACGTTTGTTTATTATAATAAACTCCCTTACTGTCTGCAGAATCTTTCCAATGAAAATAACTCCCGGCACCAAGAAAGCTTTTGTCATTTAACAATTAAACCAAATTATTATTCTCATCAGGCAAAAACGACTTGGTACTTTCAACATTTTCTTTGAGCTTTTCAGCAGTGCCGCCATCTTTGTTGAGTAAGGAAAAAAAGAGCATCGACATTAATATTTCATTTCGAAATTTCCCTTTCGCCCACTTTCGATCCTTCCCCAACCACTCGAGTCTCGCACCTGCATACCTAGACCCCCATTCACCTTCCCCTCGATTCTCCCCGTCACCCCTCAGTTTTCGACTTCGGCTTTATGCGCCATTTTTGTCCACGCTTTTTTTTTTCTCCAACCCAAGCTACCCTGAATGCCGCGCCATTTACTACCACCAGGTTCCTCGATGTAAATGCGTGAATGAGCCTAAAGCCGACGGCTGACTGAGAAGGGTGGAAAATAAATATAGTCGACCTCGTCGCTGGAAAGTCTGACGGGAACCACGAGTAAATGAGTGCGCGAACGACAAACGCAGAAATGTCAACCCGCAGCTACCTCGAGTCAACAATATGAATTTTCTATAAAGTACAGAATGGCTTCAACTATTATTAATAAATCCACTTAAACTCCACAATTACTATAACGCGTTTCCTGCCACCTGGGTCACCGCTCAACTTTGCCTTCGGACTGTTTCAAATTCGTACTATTAGCTGTAAGCTCGAAAGCCTGGATCATCAAGGACCCAGACGACGTAAACCGAAAGTAGCCAGAAGTTGGCGCGTAGCAAACGCGATCACGGAAGATCCAACCTGACAGAAATAAAAATATATATTTTTTATCCATATTAAAAAAAATCGATGCTGGTTATAGATTATAAATTCTTCAAAATTAACCTACCGTATCGAACTAATGTATAATTCACAGATTGCGAAGGTAATTAAAATTTACGTAACGGTACTGAGCAAATGAATCGAACGAATTGATTAGTTCGCGATTTACGCAATTCTGATAACAACCGTAATAATTATTTGAATCCTGCGCAGAGACGCCTTAGCAGCGTCTAACGATCAATAATTCATTGATCATAGTGAAATCTCTTGATTTGCTCGAACAAGTCAACCAACTAACGACACTTTTCCAACAGACGCATTAAAAGGATTCTTTTCAAGACGTCAAACTTTCCTTCCGGTCCTCCTCTGGCTTATCGCTCTAATTCCTAAAAGACTGGATTCGCAAGGATGTTCTCGCGCGCTTCCGGGCTTATCGCCATTCCGGTCACGCAGGCTCCCTCATCCTTTCGCCGAGGAACCGTCTCCTTGAATCTTGGAGAAAACAAGCTCGGAAGACGGCACAGCATCCATCCACTGCTCCTTACGTGCTTCGCGCCATGACCTTCCAGCTTCTTCTCTCTCTCTTTCTCTCTCTCTGTCTGCATCATACGTCTTCCCGTGTGTACTAGGACATCAACCTACGTCGTGAGCCCCGCACTTCCGGTTTCTCGTTTAAAAAGAAAAAACTGCCCTTCCCACGTTTCTTTGCCTGGTTACTTACTTTTTTACTTCCTTCGCTGAATCTTTGTCTTTGCTCCTCTGTTTCGCAGTTGCTCAGTTGCTCAGTTCCTCGTTCCCTTTCATTACTCAACTTCTGTCTCTCGCAACTGCGGCCAGCAATGTAAGATACTCCTCGTTTCCGGTTAACTTAAACTTTGTCTTTTCCCGCTTCCTGTGTTTCTCTTGGTCTCTCTCTCTTTCTCTCTCTCTCTCTTTATTCACCACTCTACCCTCATTCTCTTTTTCCTCGCATTTCGCGCATTCTAGAGAGGCTACGTTCGCGCTAACTTCTCGAGGGATCCGTCGAACGAGGCCAACGAGGAAAACTGTGCTGCGGCGCATCGCGTCGTTACGTTGCCAGGAAATCGAGCAACTTTTGAGCGAGAGAGGAAGCCCAAGAGAAATGTGGCTGCCTCGTGGTTCCTTTAAAGCGACGCTCCAAAAGATTTCGTATTCCTTAGCGCGCGTCGACGTAAGTCGAATGTCACGTCTAATCCATACATAAATATACATATGTATATGACATGTAAATTTTTTCCCACCTACTACAGGGATGCTACTTCCGGTGCGAAATAAGGGTCGATCCTTGATTGCTACCGAATTCCCACTGAGGAGGCATTAGCCTCCATCGACTTCCCTCGTAAATCTTCTCTGCGCTTTTTCTACTGATAATAAACGATTAAGGCATTTAAGTATAGGGTGCAGCGCGGTTTCTACGCGATTATATGGCCGCACGGTAACACACGAAAAAGCCGCTAAGTAATTTCGCGAAAGTAAAAGAAAAAAGTATAATGCGTATTCCGTTTTATCGTTTTTTTAGTATCAGCCACGTACGTTACGATTTTCGTCCACGTGTAAATAAATATCATCGTAATAATATACAAAAGTTTATCATATCGCGATTGCACCGAATTATCAGTTTACCTACTGATAATTTATTAAATTTCCATATCGTTAAATGGGTGTTCTCGTTAAATCCTCATATCGAAATTACACCACCAAAATTATTTTACCCTTCATTCGGATGCGATATGCAAAGTGGTTCAATTATTTGACCGTATTGTTTACGCAGGCGAAATATCATCGTTAATGATAAATTTATATGATATTCGACTCTGTATATTTATATACATATGTGTATGGCTAGAAAGATAAAATAATAACTGATAACAGTGATAACGCAATGCGGAACGAGCGGGATAAAATGGGCGTGCAATTGAATTCAAAGGATCAGATTATCTTTGGGGTTTTAAGGACTGGTCAATTTTATGAACCTGTTAATGTTTCCATATAACTTTATTTCGGACCTTTTCCCACCCTTGTCGGCTCCCTTTCGCGGTACCTATAAAAGAAGCAATTTAGCGTTTTAACGTCGTTAAGAACACTCCGCAAAATAGCGTTGCTCCACTTGAATATAAACTTTCTTTCCTGAAGCGAAAGTACCCGCCTACCAGAGAGAAACGGACCAACTTTGGAACTGAGCCACAATTATAAAATAGAACTTGGGGAGTTTTCGAAGACAATGGCGAACTGACTAAAACCAAGGATCCATGTAGCTGGAGAGAATTCGCATGAAATTAATATCATGTCCCTTATATTATACATATAACATACTTCCCCGAAGCCATACGCGATTGTTTCCTGCGCTTGTTGCGAATTTTCTTCGGAGAGCGTCGCGACGCATCCCTTTTTACATGGGATCAAGTTTATACGGTATCGGGCATTTTTTAAAATTCAAATACGATCGGTTTAGAAAAAAACATTTTTTCGTTTTTTTTTACAATTAATCATAAACAATCGCGGTATAAATAATAGAAGAATTTGTCAATATCAGAAAAAAATGCGAATATTTTTCGCGAATTATTTTGCGCTCAAATTTCTACTCATAACCTCATATACTGTCCCATTAATTTCTCCATACGACCAAGTTACATACTCGGATCGATATGTTAACTAGGGATACTTTGAGACAGTCGAGAAATCGTAAAACCATTTATTGGCTGATTGTCGAAAATTCGCAAATCCCATTGGCTAACCTGCTTCATACTTATTTGTGCAAATCTTATTCGGAGCTCGTCGATAGAGTTAGAATTAACTGGAAGAACCGTAAAATAAAAAATAAACCGATAAAATTTATCGTGTTCACTCTAACGAAAGTCCACTGAAGTAGATAAGGTTTGACGGATACAATTTTACGTACTTTTTGTCCCTTTGAAAATTTTGAAAATATCGCGCAAATCAATCACAGGCCTCCATTATGCATGTTCACGACGCGAAAATACTATCGTCCAATTGTCTTTCTCAATCCTCGTAAACTTTACCGTATTCCAATTTTTTTTTTTTTTCCTTTTAACATTCTCCACACCATCCCCTTTTTCATCCCCTTTTCTACTCGCGGTTCATGTCGCGTATACATACGCGGAGGACTCTCGCATTTCCGTAATCCCATTGTAGAATTCCCTGCAGCCATCCGACATTTGCTATACTGTACTCGAGCATCATGGCCGACTGCAGTCGTGCCACATCCGGTTTATGGTACCCAGTCTGAAGACGGTAGCCCAATTTGATTTTCGGAATATCGTACCGCCGCAAATGCGCAACACGGACTTTTCTTAAATTTCTTCGAAATTACGTTTGCAGCCGGGAAGACTTCCGTTCCGCCTTTGTCACTCGAGTCTTTTACCGATTCGATATTATTTTTATTCAAATTCCTAAGGGATGCTCCCCCTCCCCCCCCATTCTTCATGAGAGTGATAACGTCTTATTGCAATGAAATATACATATATATATAGCTCCGAAATGCTCTAATCAATATTCATTCTCGTGTTATCTCGAAACGAAATAAAAATCGTCCCTAGTTTATCCATAGTGCTATAATACATTATACCTGTACTCGGTATACTTATCTATATAAATTAAAACGAAATTATTTTAACCTCGTTATCTCTCCTTATCAGTAATTATCTCCACAAGTGTGAGATCAAAGGTGGACAATATAATTACGACGTGGTTCATTTAATTAGCAAATAAATTAGCAGCCTTTAGCACCTGAGTCCTTTAAATTCTGCCACGTTTATTCCCAAAATTTTCACATACATTCTCTGTCCCTTTGCAATCTGTAAGTCTGAAACTTTTCAGTTCCCCTCTCGTCCCTTTCCGCCCAACCTACACCCGATAACAGGAACAAAGCTTTGCTCCAAGAAGTCAAGCGCCAGACAACAGCGTGAGAGGAAGAGATTTTTTTAACAATCGTCAAACATTTCGCAGAGTCTCCTCAGGCAGCAGCATAAAACGCGAATATGATATTTAAGTTGGGAATTTAAAAATATATTTTCATCGCTGAGATAAATACGAAAGCAAGATTATGCCACGTGTCTTATCCCATCACCGGCAGTCGCGTTACAAATGCACGTCCCGTGCGGAAAAAAATAAAAATTATCCAGGTCGCCGGAATTAAAAAAAAAAAGAAAAACGCGACACAAATTCATAAACCGTCAAGGACAAACTTTTACTTTGCTATGCAGAGACAGTTATACGCCCTCGTAAAGATTTTCACTATCTCCGATCCTTATCTTTAGCATAAAGACATAAAACGCCATATGGTATAAATAGTAAAAATTATGCATGGCGACAGTTATGCATACGTAGAAAGACGATGACGTGCAACCATATAAATGCATAGGTTCACACGTGTCAACGCTTTTCAGTGAACAATTTTATCAGTCCACCTCGAATAACTCGGACAGAGGCGTTGAGGCACCCTGAATACCTTTTTCCCTGCTACGATGCTGCCACCTACTGTGAAATAAGCGTAATAAAAAAAAGAAGACCGCACGAATTTCCGCTACTTTCGAGTCGTCGAATCCCGAGTATGCGGATTTCGCAAGTAGCTCGTAAAACACGTACAAGTATTTCCAAATGAGTTTTCCACGTATCCCCCGTACCGTAGAACGTGTGGAGTTATATGTATACTGTAAATGATGCGATATATTGGAAAATAGGAAAGAAAATCTCGGGATACTTCAGCAGTGCGCTCTCGAGCAACGCAGTCAATGGCTTTTTCATTGTCTACCAACGGTACGAGAAAGACGTCGCGACGTCTAGCGTCTACGAGTTACTGGGCATTGGGTCCTTTGAAAATGACGGGTAAAATCTACATAGGTAAACTTTGTGGTACTGGGAAATCGGAAGCTGCTGGTAATAAAAGTGATGCTATAGTGATGCTTCTTAGCAGATTGCTGTGTTCTTCTGTCTTTCTAGTACAACGTTTGATAGGATATGGTACAGTGCGGTATAGGAAAGTACTACGTTATGTATAGTTTAGTATAGCCCGTAATGCCATAGGGGAATATAAGTTGTACGTAGCAAATAGACTGAGCGAAAAGTCTCGAGGATTCTCCAGGTATAGTTAGGTATACTAAGCTACTTTAGCTACACCGCAGGGTTATGGTCCAAGGCCTTTTGCATTATGCACTGGAGTCCTTCCTTTATAGTCGTAGCTTTATTGGCTCAATAAAGTAAGATTACTTAGTCACTTTATATATGTGTATAAAAGTATCGTGAATGCTTTTTTTTATGGTGAAGTTATACCAGCTGTCCATCGACTTAGGAAATTGGTTCATTATATTTTTTTCCCCCTTTATTGCGTTGGTCCAGGTCGTCTTTGAATTAAAAAAACGTATCGTCTCATTGTGACACGTTTTGGATATATTGGAATTGTATCAGCAGGGCTTAAGTCGGAACATTTTTTTTTTACATGGTCCATTTTTTTAAGATGCTGTATATGTATAACATAGTCTATGGTAGTTTAAAGGGAGATGCTAACGAGATGGAAATTCAGTCTGATTAATTTTGCTGAATTAATTTAAACTTCAAGTGTAAGTTTTCGTATGTTAAACTGCAAGTGTGTTGTGCTATACGTGTTGGATGTGAACTTGAGACACTGTAACCTGATGGTGAATTGATATGGGGTTTCACGATTGTGAAGTTGGCATCTCACGTGGTGAAATCCTCACATAAAACTAAAATTGCATCAGGCATGTTTCCATAGTTCCTCATGGATTCTAACAATAGTCTCTGGCCATTTAGTTGAAAAAAACGGTATATTTAAAAGTAAGATGCCAACTTCCAGTGCAGCATCCCAAATTTGAAAATTTATTTCAAAATCAATGAATTTGACTAACAAGCTCTATGGTTTCTCATAGTTTTTAACGACAGTTCTAATAATTAATCTTAAAAAAAAAGATGGTCGATGAAACAGCGCTACTTTGCATCTCACAGCATCCGGACTTTTAAAGACGTCGACTCGCGACACTTTCTCGCTAAGTCGACCCTGTGAACGTCGCCTTAACCCGATAACTTAATTAGCGAGATTTTTCAACCGATGACGTCACATCAATTAGCCGACCCGCGACTGTTCCTCTCATTGGCACCGGAGGAACAATAAAAGGTACCGGTCGCCGAATCGAAGACATAATCAGGTTCAACCAGAATCTCTTGAGCGACAACGAGAGACGTCTCGACTATTACGTAACGCAATTTTGAGCCCAAGATAACAGATTCAAACCTGAAAATATCTGCATGATATCTCGATATCAAAAAATCAGTTCACACAAAAAGCTCATAAACCTTGCTGAAAGGGAGTCCGGAAGAGATATTCAAGTTTCGGAGGTCAAAGGAGCAAAGTATAGATAAGGGGGGGGGCTGGAGGGTAGAGAGCAAAGGCGTATCAGGAGAGAGGAGCATTCTCAGAACGACGGTGGGATAGATGAACATTCCGGAAATGGATTCGTCCTTTATCTCCATGCTGGACCACGTTGCGCAGTTCCTTGGCTTTATCCTCGGCGAGGGTCCAGGGACTCTGCAGGACTTAAATTTCCCAGGCATTACGCGTAGACAGGTTTATTTTATTCAGGAACTCCAAGGTAACCTGGACTGGAGCTTCATCCAGGAACTTACCTAGGATACGTACATAGAGTATGGATCTAACTGGTAGCAGGATACCTATAAAAGAGAGTGAAGATCGATTCCCCCTCCCGCCTCCCTCCCTCCCGACGTACCGCTCCTTTACTAGAACCGGAAATAAGGACTTTCGACGCAAGACGGTGTCTGACAAGGATCGTGTTTATGGCTGCCTCGTTTCCAGGAATATGCAAACCGTGCAGCATCTGGATGGTAGATTCAACGACCAAATGTTTCAAACTGGACGTGCACCAGAACCCACGGATATTCATACATTTATACGATACCGGGTAGACCCTTTTATACGATGTATCAATGGGCACCTATCGATACGCGTATAGACACACAGTATCCGGTTCCGGCAAATGGACATATGTGGACGTCTCTATATGTTACCAAGAATACGGGACACTTGGCGTGTATCGTGCAAGGCGATACCAAGGTTGTTTGGCAATATCCGGTATATCCTTGACACATGTACGACAGTACCGGAAAAGCTTGGCCATATCGGAAGTCCAGCAGAGACGTACGTCCATTCAAGCTTTTACGTTTACCTTCCGTATAGAGAGTATGGCGTCACTTTTTATGTGCTTTAAATTTTTTTAAATTTATTTATCTTTGAATAATTTTTATTTCACCTAATACCAGTTACTATTGATGTGTGCAGCTTGTATTGCGGTGATAGTTATCAATGGCCTTGTACCATTTTTTTTTAAAATTCGCCACTTTTTCCACCTATGGGAATGACGATGGGGATGACGTCGTCATGTGGTGTGTCAGATCCAATCACTACGAATTTCAAGTAATTGAGTTCCGACCGAGATGAAAATGGTGAAACGCGCCATTTTGCAAACTACCACTGGTGTGGCTACTCGTGACGTAGATTGACAGTCATTACGAGAAATGAAATTTCGAGGATGAATATTACAAGTGAGGTGGGGGATTTGTGTTGAACTGTCATTAAAATCTACCGTTTGACGTCTGTACTGTAAGGGATTGTTATAAGGGATGATGTCTGAAGCGAGTCTGCTCGTTGAATGATCATTATGTTCTACTCTGATTACGTCAGTCATGTCTTCCTAGGACCAATAGGAACCATTTGTCAAGATAAATGGATCAGCCGGCTCAGCAAAATTGAATATGCTCGCTGATCCCTTATTCGGCTTGTATACCCATTTCCTCCCTTGTCAATTTATTTATAGGTTCGATTCAACCTTTGTGTTATACTCGGTCACATAACCGAGAGATAATACGATTACTTATAGGTTCCTTTTATTTATAAAAAGTATACGAGTTGACATATCGTATCGTATCGATAAAAAATAATTTTTTGAATTTCCCGCTCAAAAAATATTAAATCTTCTCTTTTCCAGGAATGTTCGAAACGGACGGTCAACTGATACCAGGAACAATGTGCGATCATCAGTTTGTCAGTTCTCAGATGACGCCTCTTCATGGACGATTTTATTCGCCACGTTATCCATCCTCATATCCAAAGAACATCCGGTGCTCGTACCGTTTCCGGGCAAGGTAATTAACCTTACCTTAATAATTTTCACACATACTTCAAAGCCCTAAATCCCAAATTTGTTATTTCACGTACTCGATCCTTGTATTAGCCGCTTGTCACGTGCGTCGCAAAAATATCCCGCTACGCAGCGCTGTCGTCGCGCAAAATTTCCCAGTTTCCAACGGCAACCAACTTTTCTCATTCCTCATTGCGCGTCTTCTTGTTATGCAACCGCGAAACTTTATACCCACCGAGGCTTACAGTTTAGGACTTTGGCATAAAGATATTAAGGATAGGGGATACCAGGAAACTTTTCGTTCCGTAAAATATAGTATAGATAATGATCGTCTCCATTTAACCGGACGTTATACCCTGCCTTATATCCGCATAGCCAACCGCAGAAGAAAGTTAAAACCGTCTTAATGAATTTCTATGGGGATTACTAAGTCGTAGTTTTAACCTTGTTAGGTCAGGTTGGGTTGGATTATTATTAACTTTTCTTTTTACATGTATACCCGGCGGAAAGTTGATTACCTATTAGCAATGGGATCCTCAGGCGTATATCTGTACTATGTAGTTTCTGCTTCGTTAAATGTGTAATATGGATAATGATTATTTGCATTGTTATTATTTTCATAGAGTGTGGTTAATGACGTCATTTTTTTAATTTACTATACACATCCACGTGGTTTATTAATACTCCGGGTTTAATTGGTGATGAATTTTTCAGTTATTTTAGACATTACGTACACAGTGATATCGTAATGGAGAGTAATTCAGATCTGTGTATTAAGCCTAATTGTTGGATGCTTTATGATCTATGGAGGTAGAGTGGTTTCCTATTTATGGCTATTATGCATATTACCTTCCATTAACTACAATTGCTATGTATATCTCCTTCCTGGCTCGTTCATGGATCATCGCCAGTGAAGCAGCCTCTAAATCAGTCGTTGGATTTATATAGCAATTTGTTATTGCATATAGATAATTATCAATAGATAACCAATTTAGTGCCTAAACAAGTTGTTACGGTATTTGGCTAGTGCACAGTGCGAATGATTAATACCTTCGGTCTAATGGATAATCGATAAATAAATCCGTCACGGTAAATAATTCGTGGGAGGAAAATTTTGGAAAATTTTCCAAAAATTTTTCGGCGGGGTCAAATCAAAATTTTAATTGACCTACGATAAAAAATATTCATACCAATCGTATCATCGATAATATATTAAATTAACGTTTTTACGTGTACCGCAGATAAAATTTTTTATATCTAAAACCTCCTTATTTTTCGACTTTCTAATTGCCTGGCTCAAAAGCGCTCAAACCTTCATCAAAACGGTTTACCGTTTACGGTTATAAACAGTTTTACGTAAGAAAGCTCTGGTTTATGGCTCGTCTATTAATTTTTATGTATCCCACAAAGTAGCACACTTTTTCCGCGACGTGCTTCAATCCATCACGTACCGTTCCATTTACTTTGGGAAAGCACAGCGCGTCGCGCCTGGTTGGCGTCTTTTTCTTCTTTTTGACTTTTTATATTTTTTTTTCTCCATGACACCCGTACCATTTCATTTTTTTTTTTCCTATTAGAACAAATCCGTAGTCGAACGAAAGCCTAAAATGGATTTTTTATTGTTTTCTCTTACTATAAAAAAAATATTATTATCAAAAATTGCAACTCACTTTTTTTTTCAATTTTTCCGAAAATTCTCTGTTACTCCCGAAAAAAAAACATACAACGGTAACGACCCTTTGTGTTTCAGGCTAAAGGAAAGGATTCGCGTGGTCTTCGAGGAAATATCATTACAGGAGGGAGACTTGAGGTGAGCACGAAGCATTGATTTCAGTAATTAATCTTCATTAATTATAATTATTCCCTAAGTCTCCTGGCAGACTTTATGGACTCATAAGTTTTACTCTTCTAGATGGGACGATGAGGAGAAGGGAGGGGGGGGGGGGGGGGTTGCTTAAATATTAATAAATAAAAAAACATATAGTCGCTCATGACGTTATCACCCTTATCAGTGCCGCGCTAGAAATTAAAAAAATTTTGCTATTCCCACGTGACTTTTGGAAACAACGAAATTTTTCGAATCTCTAAGACAAACGAGACACATAACGTATCCAGACGTAAAAACCTACCCCTCTCCCAGACCCTTAGAAAGTCGAAACACTTCTTCTCAATGAAATTCTCATTTTTACTCCATTTCACTTTTCCTCTCGATAAACACCCACCCTTATTCAATCTCCTACTCCTAAGTTTCGCCACAAGCGCGATTTTTTTTTCCAAAATACCCTTCGACATAAACCCAAGCACGAAATGACTTACCCAAAGAAATATTTCAAACTTCGAATATTACTTCCCAAGTGTTTCGTCTCTTTCGGTACTGTTTCGCGAAAATGATTGTTATTACAAAGAAAATACGCAAGATTGACAGTTCTCAGTAGTACCATTCTATGATATTCGCACGTGCCAATATGTATATAAATTTACATAGAAGTTATACACGTATATATTTATCTTCCATTATTACAAGAAAACTTCTGATTAAGTATCTACGTGGAAACTTAACTTGTAAAATTCCGAAGCTTGCAGTAGCGAAGTTCTGTATTATCCAGAGAACAGACTTCTTGCAGAGGCGGACGTCTCTCAGAGATCCTCCACTATTTATCAAATTGTC
Source organism: Calameuta haemorrhoidalis (assembly GCA_031763665.1). NCBI lineage: Eukaryota > Metazoa > Arthropoda > Insecta > Hymenoptera > Cephidae > Calameuta > Calameuta haemorrhoidalis. The sequence goes on from JARPRH010000866.1 coordinate 410,962, forward strand.
TTACGTGGCAGTATGGGACTGAATAAGAATAGCAATTCACAGTAAAAAAAAAAAAAGAAGAAATGATATTCCCTCTCGAGAGACACGAGTTATCCAAACCCCATCCAGTATCTGAGATAGTAAAAACCCTTATCGAATTTAATATCAAAGCCCCCCCCCCCCACTCTCTCTCTCTCTCTCTTTCTCCTTTCTCCAACTGTCTATCGCAGACAATTTACTTGAATCAAGAACTGAACCCGTTACGAAACAGCTATTGAAAATCCAGGCAGGCTTAACGCGGCGGCCTCCTTTCCTGGGTTAAGCTCAAACTTTCCTCCGGGAACGAAAACTCATCGAACTTTCGGGGATAACCTGCACGCAAGCTGTTACCAAGGCGATTGAAGATCGAGATGAGCCTCCAAACTGTTATTATCACTATACTTGCGTAAAATTCGCGAAAAATCATTTGTATTCGTCGTTTACGCAAGTTCCACGCAGTCATCGATAATAATTGGCAAATCCCTTAAAAAAATTAATTATCACCTTATCAAAGTAAAGTAAAAAATTTATATGAATAAATTTCGTAACGCGATCCAAATTCATCGATTTCTTCAATTAAAAGGAGGTACCAGTATATCTGTATATCCGCGCAGTCCCGATTTCAAATGCAGGGTAAAATCTAATGAGCCATTAAACCAATAGAACGAACTTGTTCAGATGTTTGGAAATAGCGTCGGTAATCGCGACGACGGTTTGAGCTTCAGCTTCACTATGGCTGTGAACGTTGAAATAGAACCAGCTGGAATTGACTCCTGCAGCTGGCGAACAATTCCCAGGACTCCTGGAGGATGTGAAAGGACTTTCCTCCCTGTGCAGTTTCCTACCTAACCGACGAACCACGTTGGTTTTCATCCCTTCTCGTGATTCCATCTGACCCCCCTCCACCTCCCCCTTTGGTAAGACCACCAATGACCAGATCTTCCTTTCCACTGGTACTCGCGTTCTTCTTCTTATTCGTTTCTCACACTTTCCACCCTTCTTCGAGAAATTTCAAAGGAGGGTATAGCTGGTGATAATGTGCCTGACGTTGTTATCTGCCTTATTCAATAGAGAAATGTGATCAGTGGCGCTCAACTTTGAAATTCAAATAATTAACAATGGCCTATCCGAATTAAACGTTAATTATTTTTAATTAAAATTAACCAATTTTCTTAAGACACAAAAACATATTAACCCTTTCCCCCCTCCGCTCCCCCTAAATAATTACATTTCATCCCAATGTATCGCTATAGATATTGTACCATGTATTACATATTTTATCCGTTTACACATGCATCACTGTAGTCTAAACTTAATATGAATTTTTATTTTCATTATGTATGAAAAATATATATGTATATATATATATATATATATGTATGTACATATTACCATTCTCTCGCTATGTTAACTTCCGAAAATCGATACTGACATTTAATAGCGATAAAAAGGCGCAAACATCTTTCGGCGATAGTCGGCGCACCCTTCAGCCATAAGGAATGAAATTTGCACTAGGCCGGGAAGGCGTAGGAGGGGAAAGAGCAGATTTAGGCAGCTTTGTTCTACAAAGGGTGGAGATCTGATGTATTATGAGCCCATGAATGAAACATAGGCAGTTGGTAGTGGTGGGGTAGAGGGAGAGGGGGTCGAAGATAAGGGGCAGATTTTACGATCGCCAATAAGTCAAAAGCTTAATGCATCCAATATTAGCAATAATAAATCAAATGGAAATTGATATCGATCAAGTAAATCTCTCTGATATTATTCAAACGCTACAAATATAAAAAAAAAGATCATAAATCGAAAACAGGGTTTAAGAATAAATAATAATAATGACAATCCGAATTTCGTTTCCATATCTCATCAGAGAAACACTGTCGGGATTGTCGTTAGGTAAAAAACGGGTGGCGAATTTCCAAAAAAAAAAAAAGTCTCCCTGAAACGTTCGTTAGAGCAAAAGGCCAAATATCGTTACTCTACGTACAGTTCCTATCCGAAATACTAAAGATAAGAGATCGTCCATCTGGATCTTCGTTTTTCGCCATCTTTATCAGTGCGAAGTTCCTTGTTTCACGGATACACCGATAGAAGCTCAGTAACCAATTTGCCAATTGGTGCCAACCGAACCGAGCTTGCGAAATTCATTGCTTTTGCGCACAAGAGGATTCGCCAGCTTCCCGTGAACGTCAAAGCGAAAGTATGTCAGTGACTTCCTGATTAGATAAGAATTGCGACACGACAATGAAATAAACACCGGTACATCCACATGTGATAATTAAAGGAAACGATTGGTACCTAACGATGGAGATAAAAAAATTTCGCGGTCAACCATCCTCCCTCGGACCTTCTTTCTAATCCGTGTGGTCACGGCTTCCGGTGGTCACTCGGCGAATTAAATTAAGGAAGCTCAATAGAGGAATTAAAAGGGAGTTCGAGGATTTATCAAGGATTAACTCCTCCACGCTACTTCCGGTTGCCGCGCTTGTATTGGGACAGATTTTCTACCTCGACCTAGTCTGACCTCGCCTGGTACTTCTGTTCGTTGACGCCAGGTGGCGACCACGGTTATTCTTTCCAGCGAGTCCCTCTTTATCCTTTTCAGGCTATTCTTTCTCTTGGATATATATATATATCTTTGAAACGGAACTTTTGCCTGATCAAGAAACTTTTATCTGGATCAAGTATAGAATTGTCCTTTGTCCATATGTTTCTTTGGTATATATACAACGATTTTGTTTTTCCTTAAACTTCACATTTTTCTTTGAACACAGATAATACTTGACCGTCGGCAAGTCTGAGGTAATTTTCAAAAAGGATTGTCGTAGATTAATTTAAAAAATATATGTTTCGTGATTCGAGTTTTAATTGCCGTGAAATATTTTACTGTCAAAGGTCACGGTGTGGATTGCGCTGATAACTAGGAAAAATGGTTTGCAGTGTCCGTGGAAAATATTCGTTTTATATACAAATTAAGTGATTCCATACTACAGGCTGATATACAGCGGGAATGGAAGTGTATATTGATTGAATGCGAAGGAGTCTAGATTCGAAAATACGATTTTCAACGGAGAAAAACAAACCATTTGTCGTTTCGAGACACTATGTGAAAACGCTGGCTTTATTAATATTTATAAAACATCACGAAGCGAGTATAATCTCAGGACAGATTGGGAACGATTGCAGTAGATTATTTTTCATTTTCGTCGATATTTTAAATTACTGCCATTTCCATCCACGTGGGACGATCGCTGTTCCCATCTGTCCATCTCTCTCTTGACAAGATTGGATAATAAAAAAAGATAAGGAACAGAGAACGTTAGGTCGTATCCACATTGAACAATTGACATTCCCTATTTGCTCATCGATGAATTTACTTCAAAAAATGAAAAGCAAACCAAAAAGTTCGACAAAATTAGAACGATCAGTCATTCAAAAATCCACAGACATCACCAAACATCGATCAAACTCCTTATCCAACCTCAATTGACGTACCAAATGCGTAACAAAGAAAAAAGAAAAAAAAATTTGTCCAAAATATTATCAACCCACAAACGATTGTACCACCAAAATTTTCCTCTGGCATTACTCAAGAAACCGGAAGTCTGGTGAAGCGACTGAAAGCGTAGCAAGTTATAATGGGCATAGAAAACCACAAATGTGACCTAACCTTCACGCTAATCATCCTCATCAGTTTCCTACCCTGGTCCAGGCAAACTGTCCAACTTCTCACTCATTGTCACCCTCCTTAATATCTATAATCCCCCCTAACCCTTCAGGACCGTAAGATGCCTTCCATGAGTATAAGCCCTATCTGACAGGGATACGAGATCGGCCATGGCTGAAGTGAAGGACCTCTTTTTTTTTATTAATAAATCCACCCCTGCATATTTTATTACTAAAAAAAAAAAGAGGATCGAACTTGTCACCCCTAAACTCCCTTGCACCCTTGTGTATGGAAGGACGATTGAAATTACCCGAAGAAAGTTTTACTACTGTTTCCACTTTTACTCGCCAGGGTGCTCCTCGACTTTGGCGCCAACTTTCAAATCCTTATCCTATTTCGCGGCTGAATTAACAAGGGACTCTGAGATCTGGACTTCGTCCTATGGGGTAAAAATGATTTTCTGCGAATATCATTGGAGCAAAGCATTTCTGATGATAAGGTAGAAATCACGTGGGTGGTAATTTCTGTTTGATGTCCCAGCTGACAGGAATGTAACGAAGTACTTGGGGAGATGAACGAATAAAAAAAACAAAAGCGAGCAAATTAATCAGACCAGCCTCATCAGTAGATACTGATAACACGTTCGAAATGGTGTTTTCATAAACTTGCTGAATTCAATCTACACTCTTGATCCGCATAGCAACCCTTATACCGAGGCTGGGAACGTCATTCGACATTTACTACCGCGTGTAAATTTTATTTTGAGAACGTCTCCCTCCGTCACGTAATTCCTGATAAAATCGTCATTTTCAAAAATGCCCAACCGATCTCAAAGCGCGATTAATGACTTTTTACGAAAATTTCAAAGAATTCGTCGTTTCATAAAAATATTTTATTCTCACTTGTTTTTATCATAATTCATCGGAAACACTGTTCTCGGACTTTTAAGAACCTACTCTTAAAAGCTATTACATCCCTATCGTTAGTACCAGGCTGTATCGTAGTACTTAGAAAATTTTGACACATTGTAAGCCCACCCACCCCCTCTGCTACCAGTGGCGTAAGCTCGATATTAATCTTACAACATAATGGGGTATCTTCATGAACTTCCCCTACAGACATATATATATATATAAACACACAGAGACAGGGGTAGCCAAGCCAAATTTTGAAAGCCATAAACAAAATCCATAAATTCTTATCTCATTATACGTGACCAGTGTCCGTTTTGACGATCGCTCGTTAATCACCCCCATCCAGTGATAAAAGCATCGATCTATAACGATTCCCAATCTGTATGATAACAATCGCTTAATTTGACTGACGTTCAACGACGAAAATTTCCAATATCAACCAGATGCGTTGAATTTCCCCTTGTTACAGTAAAAAAAAAATACAGATCCACCCCTGTACTTCTAATGGTTCAAACCGCCTGACCCCACCGCCATTTCCCTCCTACGTTAAATCCGCTATAATTCGGTGAAATTAAAGTTTCCGCGTTTTTTATTACCACCACCCACCCAGGACAATGTAGCTTGACCTACCGTAACCCGTTTGTTTGCCGAAACTATGCATTCCCAGTGACGCACGAGCAATTCGCGGTGGTAGCGTTGAAAATAAAAATACCCCATCCAGCATCATGCACGGGGAAATTTTCTGGAACGCGCAAATATTAATTCGATACAGCGGAAAAAGGGGGAGGCTATTTTACTGTTACTTTTTTTTTTTAATACCGGCGTCACTTTTTCACTCATTTCCCGGTAACGAACGCGAAGCTGGGATGTAAAAAAAAAATTTTGTTCCCACAAGTCATCACGATGATATTTCAAAGCCCGTAAACAATGCTGCCGGGCAAAACCCCTTTGCCAAGCGTTACCGGCCTTACGTATACATAGGGGGTGTCTCTTTTGGACGCTTACAGGACTTGGATGAGTATTTGAAATTTCGCAAATTGTCACAGCTGGGAATACAACGAGCCGTCCCGACGGTCATGTTTTTACTAGCGAGTAACGATTGAATATTTTACATATGACGTCAAGGGTAGTATCCATTGTTATTATGTTTTAGGGATTAATGCATGTATCTATCCCAGGTGTGTCGTTTAGCGCTTTCCTAATTCAGTTCACCCCCCTCCCCCCTCAGTACCTCATCCAACATGCATGTATTAACCCTTAAGGTTGCAGAGGGGGTGGTGGGAGGGATGCACGCGACCAGTAACCAGGTACTGGAATGTTGCACCCTCTCCGCAGTGGAATTGTCGGCACGCGATAATATTGATAGGCTTGTGCATTAGTCAAGAGTGCATACAGAATTGTATAACGAGGGAGGATAATAAACTTGACGAGAAAAAAAAAAGAAAATTCAACATTTCGACTAATGAATTAACTAATTACCTACCAAGAAAAATGGATAATAAAAAAAATTTGACTACGATTTAAACTAAATTAATTTGATTGAATCAGAGAAATTTGTATGATAACCTCCAAAATAAAAGCTCCCCTTGCAATTGGCTTTAAAGGCAGTAATTAAAGTTTCCGCTGTCAGGCAAGTCAGGATAATATCTAGTTACAATTTCCCGTTAAACTTTCCTTACGCGACTCGCTGTTATTGCGCAAGACGGGAGCAAAATAAATATAAAAAAAAAAATAAACTAAAAAAAAAATTCTGAAATCCTCCATCGTACTTTACCGTCGTTGCTTTTCAAACAGCTCGCAGCGTGCTTAACGCCTTCCGCTCGATAAAGCACGAAACCTACAATCGAGTGAAAG
>JARPRH010000866.1:425396-443637 GCA_031763665.1 Calameuta haemorrhoidalis
GTGTACCGTCGATCTCAATTAGTGCCTAGTTACTCTAGTATCTCTCCTCTCTCTCTCTCTCGACAGCCATTTCCGTCTATCCTTAACCAAGGAACTGCTTCCCTCTATCTCTGTCCCTCTCTATCCTACGTATTCCTAACGGAAGCTACTGTGTACCGTCGCTCTGAATTAGTGCCTAGTTACTCTCGTCTCTCTCCTCTCTCTCTCTCTCGCTCTCTCCCTCTCTCCCCCTCTCTCTCTCCTTCTCCCTGCTCTCAGATGCATCTCCGACACTCTCATTTAATTCCGAGCAGCATGCAAAACCGCTTGCGTTTACCGCGCTCACCGCAACTTTGCTTTGTGCAATAAGAGCCCAAGATCCGCAGCTTCCACGGTCCAGCGAGAAATCCCTCTCGAGCAAATCCACGCTAGAAGACGATCCGCATCGATTGACAATCTCGATCGCGCAACCGTCGCAATTCCGCTACTAATTGGGAAATAGGATGCTGGGATTTCGCAGCGAGGATAATTCAGGTATTAATTTTCCAAGCAATCGATCGAGATTCGTACATATCAAGTTTCTTGTTATCGCAGTCAGCTGGTGGTATCAGAGAAATTTTCAAAAGGGATGCCCATCCTCTCTTTTGTTTTTGTTTTTTTGTTTTTTTTACTTTAAAGTAATTTCAAACTCTAAGCTAGCTGTTTCTTGATAGAAATTTCAAATTTTGTTACGGAAGTACGAAGGCGCCTCGCGAACGGAAGTTTCAGACCGGTGGAAACGGAAACCAACGGAAACTGCAAGAAGGAAGCCAACTGCCTCGTGGAAAGTTCTATTGTTTTCCTCGGTATATGTATACATATACGTCTCTCTCTCTCTCTCTCTCTCTTTCTTGTACCGCGTAAAAAACAACTGATTCCATTTAACCCCTTTCACCCTAAATTTCATCCCCTAATTTCTCTTTTACTTTTCGACCCCAACATCACCAGAGTAACAGGACTCGATTCTTCGCTCAAATCGACTGGCTCCACCTTTCCGTCTCTTTCCAGCTTTTCATCTCCTGAAAAATTCAACGTCCCGCGAGGCACCTAGAAGTTGATCTGGATGCTGCGACGCGTTGACCCCTCTTATTCCTAGGAAGGATCTCAGGCCCGTGAAGTCCGTAAACGGGATCCTGGACAAACGCAGGACAAAACCGACCTACCAGGCAACCCGTTTGTCCTGCCCAAAAAGACAGAGTCGAGTCCCGTGTAGAACCGCACGGCGTTACTTTTTTAATCTCTGCAGAAATTCGACTGTTTATGAATTTCTCGTGAACTCGAAATATTCTTAGAAGCGCCGAGATAAATGAAATCCAATTAAACCGCCAACAGGCAAACCCGAAAATCCTTACTGGATAAAGTCCTTGCGAATCCTACCTTTCCTCTCGAATTTAACGACAGATCCCTACTATACCGACATCACAATATCTCGCAGAGTCGTACAGTACAGTTACCTACCGAGTTCCAAGTGACAGGTAAAAACGAATTGAAGCGCTATCGACCCCTGATACAAAATAATATCAAAAGCATCTGATATGTGAAAAAAACAAAGAGAAATTCTAATCGCCACGAATCTAATACTCTAATCGCGCGAAAATTTGCCAAACGACACTATGTAATATCGGCGACCTCCTACAGACAATATACGATGCTCAACCCCCTAACGAGCAAATCGTAAATCTAAATGAGTTATTTATAAGGGGATGAGCGTAGTAAAGTCTTCTTTACGAGGTTAAGTTCAGCCCTGCGGAGTCGAAGGTTTCCGGAGAAATAAGAAGAAGAAGAAGAAGAAGAAAAAAAAGAAAAAGATATTCGCCGGAAGTGGCAGACGATGGGATATAAAATTGGCAAACTCAAATGTTGGATGAAGGAGGGGGAGAGAGGGAGTGGGTGGAAGGAGGGGAGTACAAGGGAAGAGTGTCACGTAGGGAGGGAAAAAAAAAGGAGAGACGTCACTTCCGGCCAACCGCTGTCCATCGCTCTTGTGACATAAAATATCTCTTCTCCGTCTGTATAGCCACGAGCCATAAGGGATGCGGATGCTGCGCCGAGGACCAATAAGTCCATTATGAGTGACATTTTCGCAAACACATAAATGTCTGCGGATTTGATGAACGTTCCCAGACACATATATATATACACATATGTATAATGGACCAATACCCATCGTATGTGGAAAATTAATTGACTTATCGAATGACCGATCGATACATTGATAAGCTTAACGAGGACTTACGTCCTGCTTGGATCCTGACAAATATCTCATCTCTCTATCAGTAACGCTGGTCCCAGTGTTTTTGTCGTTTCTTTTCCGTCAACCACCAGTGCCGGCATCCCGACGTTCCTGGACTTGGGCGTTGGGATGCTGGGAAAAGAGATTTATTCTCTTGGTATTTTGTGCGGCGCGATACAGGACGACGTTCCTTTGCACGTCAGCCACTTGTCGTAAAGAGAACGAGTGGGGGGAAAGGGGCAGGCGGAGGATGATGGGTGCTACATGACGTAAATCTTTCCTGGATTTTTATACCTGCCGAATGAGAAGATACCGACGGACTTGAGATCCCGTCGCGCGTTAAGATAAGAATATGTTTTCGCGTACCTGTGAACCCTGTTTTTTTTATATTTTCGAATTCCCTCACATCGCGAAAAAAAATCAATCGGTACCATCGAAGGTCAACTTTTTCTTTATGGTAAATCGATCTCGTGTAAATCCACGCGTCACGTGACTCCACGTCCCTTTTTTTGGAAACAAAAAAAAATTCAATCTGCACACGTCACAGTGAAAGGATATCTTGAAAATGGTCAAATGACACAACTGAAATCTTTATTACGTCCCTTACCCAAATTCTCAATGAAGACCCTACCTAAATCTTTCTCGTGCTTCTCATTTGACATAAGTGTCCTGCAAGTATCAGTCTATTACCCAAGACACGATTTATAAAGCGATCCCAGACGAGGTACGAGTGAATGAATAAAAAAAAATTACCCGGTACATTCTTATACGGAGACTGAATGGTAGCTACGAGAATGGTCCAGCGGAAAATAATCAAACGGTTATGGTTGTCAGCGACTGGTATAACACGAGGATCCAAAGCGCAGCTATTCTGAGCCGAATTTATCGCGATTTCGATCTAAATTAAGAACGTTAATAGAGCATTGTTATCAGGGGCATATGTCACCCCGTCCTCCCATTCACATCCCTCGACCAACGCAGCTAACAGTATATTGTATTGTATACGGTCAGACGAGCCTAAGAATTTTATTCCAAGCGAATTATATTCTTTGACCGACTGTAGAAGCTTGACGTCGCTCCGTCGTAATTCCTGTGTTCGTAAAGAGGATAAAAATTACGACGAGTTCAGCCAATCCGGACAAATAATGAAAACGTATTTCTTTCCAGTTGCCTGAACAGAGCCGATATAATAAGGGTGCACGATGGGACCAGTTCGGCAGCCCCTACGATAGCCGTACTGTGCAACCAGGGTGCTGAGGTCGAGATACTCAGCACAGGTGCTGACCTCTACGTCGAATTCGTCGCTAACTCTGAATGGCCTGGTCAAGGCTTTAAGGCCATGTTCCAATTCCAGCCGCTGGACGATGCCCATCATCCTGGTAGGTACCAATTATAAAACGAATATGTACAGATGGATTTTACTGTCATTGATGTTCTATGCAGAGTGAAACATTTTTTTTTTGGACTCGAGTGACTTTTGTATGGAATAGAATTGATGGTATTGGAATACAAATATTCGCGTGATTTACTCAAGATGTGGAATTTATCGATGTGTTTGGGTTTAGAGGGAATTTAACGTTTTTAAAGCATCTTTTTGCTTTTTAAATAATATGTTCCTTGTTCCGTAAAGGCTTATTTGGATCGTTAGTGTTTTGGTATTGAGATCGATTATGTACCTGTCGGTAATGCAGTTTCGAGCAGAGACTTATGCAAACTTATGAGAAAGCGTCAGTGTCGGTCATGCAGATTCTCAATGAGTAAAACAGATACGGAGCGTTTAGAGGTTGACTGAAGATAAATAGATCATGTATCTTTAGGGGTTTGGTGTTACATGAGCTTGAGTGTCACAGACAAACGTACATAGAATTATCGACTGAAATTTTTGCAGCATCCGAAATTTCATTTCTGACGATTGATCTTTCTATCCTACCACCTCATCTCTGCTGAAACGTCAGCTCTATTTATCTTCAGTCAATGTTATCCGTAACCGTTCGCACGAGCGGCAGGTAACTGTAGAAACTGCGACTTACATTTCCCTGCGTCGGTAAAGAAGAAACAAGCGAGCTTGCAAGCTCGGTCGGTCAAAAATCCCTTTGATTAATGTCCGACCGTAAATTCACAAGACTCGCAAGAACCGGCCGAAGAAAGTCATTTCTTCGAGAAATAGTACTGTACTTAGAATACCCATAATTCTAATACCTGAACAAATATAATTTACCAGCTGAGAATGCATTACCGAGTTTTCTGTGCTTTACAAACTTCCTACATAAAGACAGCCCCGTGCACGTGTCCTAAGATTTAAAAAATTGGATTTTATTTCTCAAAAGGGAAACATCCCTTTCAATATAGTTTATTTAATAAAATACAACCCTCAATATACCGACTCTTTGTTATTTATCTTTTAAAACGGTAGCACAGTCCGTTTTAGGTTTTTTTCTTTTCTCTCGGTATTTTTTTTTTTTCTCTTTACAAATTGGCGAGCAATTCCTCCTTCCACATCTCTCACTTTAACATCCCCACAGGCAACCCCATTCGATCACAGTCACTGGCTTACAAATCATTAGGATGAATTTCCCCGTTTAGCTATAGGCCATTGCCCAATTTAGATGCTAACGGTGCGCACTATATTTTTCAGGCTGTTTGAGATAAAAAGAAATCTACATAATCAGACGTCCTACTAATAAATGCACTTAGTCGTACCTATCAAGGTCGTTATTATTATCGCATGGAACAATGGATAAACTATGCTTCCCATTTGAAATAATTCAATCTGGGATACCGTATGACGTAGTTACGAGAAATTCATGTCACGTCACTACCGCAATGTCCAATTTGAAGCGAGGAAGAAAAATGCAGCATTAAAAATTTATAGTCTAATAAATCCCAGATTGAGATCCTTTGCATTAAGGTAGATTGGCTGTGTTACAACGTGCTTGGACTCCCAGCCGTAATTAACGGTACTGTATATTCTCGAGATAATTACAATAATGTGTTACAGACCTGGACAAGGTTGCCTTTGGGGCCGTTACGGGGAACCCCAGATACTCCGTCATCGGTCCTGCTGTCAGCGCTACAAGTAAGTACACTCCACACGTGAGAACGTCTGGATTGGAGATTTTTTTTCTTCTTAACGCAGTTCCGCACCTGTAAAATATGACGAACGATAATTAGACAGACGTAATTGAACAAAATAAAAATATCACAATAAAAAAAAAAGACCTGATAAATTCCGCACCCCTTGGCTCTTGAAAATAGTTAACACCCCTATAACCCAAAACACATAACAGTTTTACCACCCTTGTAAACTCCATGATAATATTAACATCCCCTTGACGTGGCTCGATCGAAACTTTCGAAAGTACTTAAAACTAGAAGTGTTATCAACCCTGGATAGAAATAATCTGTTGGTCCATTGAAAATTCACTGAATGTCTAGAAGGTTGTTAACCTTATTCCGGTGAAAGATCAACATCCCAATGAGACAAAGAAATGGAATTTTACATAAAATCTATATTTACATGAAATTTACTAAATCCAATTAAGAAATCTATATACATATATACGAAGCAGGTTTTTTCTTTTAATTCTTCAACTGTTTAACCTTAACCAGGCCAGGAAGTGGTGGCAATAAAATTATTCCAATCGATAGGAATTAACAATCCAACGACGCCTTGAGGTCATCGTGGAAACAAGATGGGGTTAATCTCAATTGAACCCTTGGAGCGAAATCGTCTTATTTATTCATGTAAATCTGACCTAACTACCACTAGCACCAACTATAGAATCCAGAGCTGGGGATTCCCAAGTGAGCTTAGACACGTTGAGTAGTTGATGGGGCATCGTACCTGTGCTTCTCCAGGAAGATATCCACTGCTAGGTATCCCCAAAACAAGGAAAGATCTGCTCTGCTTCCTGGTTTACACTGTAAAATAAGATGTACTAATTATAACTACTATACCGACTGGGTAGGTCGGTAAGTACGTACCTGATCTACTGCATCTATTCTAAACGTCAACTAGCATCTGGGTCCTTTCTCGGTAAGTGCTTTGAACTGGGAGCATCAGCTGGGGCAGGTCTTCATGTAAAGTTTGCTGAAACTGATGCAAAATATTTATCAGGTTAGAAAAAAATTTGTAAGGTCAGTTGTAGATAAGGAGATAGGAGGATATTGATATATTGGAATGATATGTTGTGACTGATTAGAATTTTTAAATATTAAAATTTACTCCATTCTTTGAAATTTTATTGATCCTTGCACAAAGCTTTTTTTTTCATTTTGTTGGTAGTCTTTGACGAACGTGCAAACAGTTCATGGTTAACGTTCGTGTGCAATGCAAAAACAAATAACGCAGTAGATTGTGAACGTTATTACTGTTATTAGCAATTTGCAGAGTGTTAAGCGCGAACCGAGATTAAATGAATATTTCATAATTTAATCCGTTGGAAATAAGACCTTACTTTTTAAAACGTGTAAACCGAGAATTCTTGAACTTTTTCCCAGAACTATCAGAATTTTAATTGCGTAATATCAACTTTTCTGAAAACTAAAGATTTGGAAAATATAATGTAGATGAAAAGGGTAAAAGTTACTTGAATAAAAAAATTACAGCTTTTTAAGTGTTTTTTTTTCGCCATATTTAAAAATGCAACGTGACCCAAGTTTTTCAAATGATTAGTTCCGTGATATTAATTACTCTCGCATATAACTACGTCTTTGCAAATTTTATGCATCGTTAAATTTATTCCCTTTACTCGACGTCTCACGTTAAAGTAGATTTACGTGTACTGAATTCACACCTTAATGTATCTAACGTGTTTCTTCTATGCACACCGTAATCAGGTTATCAGCCTGATTCTAACCAGTAAGGCTACATAAAAACTATTCAAGTTACCTGAGAGCTAAATAAATCATCATCGATAAGAGTCAGCATATTGATAATTATAGAAATTTATCATTTTTCTCCATTTGCAACTATAAATTGCCAAAACACTAATTTGAGCCAGTACTTTGCTATATTAATTTTTCCAAAGCCCACATAATCAGGGTGCGTTCACAATATGACGAGGTGTAGCGGCAATTCGTTATCAAGGAATTGATCGACGCCCAGTAATTTCAGTATGGAAAGTTCGTAGCGCGACGCCCGTCGAAGAGTGAGATTATTCATATCGATAAGGGGGGACCGGGGGGGAGGGCAGGTGTCGTCAATAAATCGGTAACGGTACCTAACTTCCTCGATATGTCAATTAGACGAAATATGATCGCGATATAGAAAACTGACGTGCAGCGCCCCTAGCGTGAGGATCCAGGAAACTCAGGATCTGAAACATAAAGGCCATCATCTCATCTTCTTGGCGACGGCGTCGACGTTGAAAGAAGCGACGATTTATGTTGGTCTTTTTGCCGTCGAGAGGGAAGAGCCGTCGGCAAAGCTAAGGGTGGAGGGTGGTTATACGAGGAGGGTTTAGGGCACATCAAGAGAGGCAGGGGGTGCATGAGAGGGAGGTTAAACGAAGAGAAGGTATAGAGTAGGTGACCTTTTAGAAGCCGTGGAAATCTAATAGACCGCAAGTGAAGATGAGAGATTGGCTTTGGGGTTGGTCGCTCGATGGGGTGGATGCTGGATATACTAGTAGGGGAATGAGAGCCTTCATTTCTATCTGGAAATTCGTAGCAAATAGTCTTAAGGAAAAAAAAAAAATATATATATATACTTGTCCACTTGATCATCCCTCGTAAAAGATCCTCCGGAGCATTTATTAATGACAAGGAATTTTTATGTTCATCCCCTATTTTTTTTTATCTCTTAATTCTGTTCCAGGAAGTATCCAGCAATAGGGAACCAAGTAATGTGTCTGTGAGTCGTGTGTCTGGAACATGTATTTCTTACGGTTATAAATAAATCCCCATAAGAATGAATTTCCCATGGTCTCTGTGGCTGCGCCATTGGATTATTCTGATTGATGTTACACGGGAGACGCGGCAATTTTAAATATTACCGATCGAATTATTATTTCATGGCGTCGCAGTGAGTCGATCCACGTCGTTGTACTTCTTTTAGGATCGGGAGGGTCTTGCGCAATGGGAGAAAATTCGCGAGGAGAAACCGCGTGCGAATTTATCGAGATCGGGTTGAGAGACAGAAACAGAATTTGCAGGGAGAAGTGGAGTTTGGAAAGGAGATTCCATTTTTCATACTGTTGACAAATAAAGTCGGCACGTTTATAGCTACTTCGATAAGCTTGGGCAAAGGTAGCCTAGTGACACGAAAAATTAAGCTTGCATTACGCGTAACGACTACGATATTTTACGCCAATTTCACCGGCCTCGGGAAATTCGCGAAATCATTGCGAATCACGTGGACTCGATTAACCATAGTCGCTGTAAAGCACAGGAGATAATAATGACGTGGTAATAATGCGAAAGGCTATCAAAGTTAATTTTCCTTCAAATACCCGCAATTCCTTTAAAGTACCAAAATTAAGCTTCTTTTTAAGCGCACATCGATCATTATGAATTTTCAAAATTTGACATTTTTTTTTTTTGCAAAATTGCACGCAATCAGTACCAATTCCAAATTAATGGCACGTAACGCACTTTACAGGAGTTTCGAGCTAAACTCGTGCATCCAGAAGACATTAGCGAATTTAAATTCTACTCTCGTTCTTTGGACCGGTACAGTTTAGTCTGATCCTTTGATCTCGCGAAATTCCTGTTCCTTTGTTTGCTTTTTTTTAAATCCAATTTCATCCTTGAAACGCTCAGAGGTACGGTGGTCGTATTGCGAAATTAAAATACGATTCATAACACTGATTACTGATTAGATACCTTTGTGCAATTGGGTATCGCTAATGTTAATTTGCATTGATTGATAATTGTCACGATGATATTATAAAGTCGCGAAAATACTGTCATTAAATTTTTTTTTGCGATTTCCATCCACGTCCCCCTCCTTCCGCTTCCTATTATCGTTCCGCGACGCGATTGCAAAACGACGACTATTTTCGCGTGACGCGGACAAGATATTGCGAAAAAGTTGTCGCGTCGTTTTCGCGATGATTATTAACTTTTCTAACTAAGCCCCCCGAAGTGTATACACGGTGTGCCAAGTCGGAATGGATGAAAGCCATTAGATGCTTTCGTGTACTTATACTTGTCGAAAGAAAAATTTCGCACAAAGTTATGCACTATCTAGTGCTTTATTGTCAAAGTTCAAACTAATTGTCCTCATTTAACAGTTGAATAACTTCGGCAGTAATGCACTACTAAATTGCACTTCTTTACTAACATTTCCAGAACACACAGTAGACTAAGCCATTATTCTGCACGACTGGTTTTCACGATACTGTTAAATTTTTGTTGATTTTAATTAAAAATATTTTACCCATAAAAATTTGTCACATATGCATGTAACACTTGGAAAGAGATTCGAGATCTCCATGTATGTACGTAATGGAAAAAATCAAGTGAAAACTGTAAGTTATGAAAATCCCTACTCCGTAAACGCAATTGCAATTTCGTTATGATTAAATTCAAATTTTATTATAAATAAAATTTCTCATTTTACCTCCTTACGTAAAATTTTACGTCAAAACCGATGTGACACAATTAAATTTTCAGGACGACAAACGAATTTTTTTCTCCATTACATCCTTACGCGACCTTTGATCCTCTATAAAATCTAATTTCGCCATAAAATATAAATATCAATTTTATACTTCATTAATATCACAAACGACTGGCTTTGAGAGTTCAACAAAAAAATACGTTCGCCCACGATCTTGATGTTAGGTTATTAAAAAAAAAAAAAAAAAAAAAAACCCCAAGACAAAAAGATAACTAGACATAGTCGACAAGGGTGGAAATATCACTAGAGAATAGATACACCAATGACCCTGGAGCAATAGGATTCCAATTAGCAAGTGCAGTATCGAACCAGCAATATCCTGACCATTCCAATACTGATCTTTGCTAAATCAATCTAACCCTACATATATAGAACACCGACCTGACATATGTATGACTGTTTGCATTGAAACCACCATCGCTAGAATTCTCTCAGAATCTCCGCATACATGATACACACGTGTTGTCAGCAAAGATCAAAACGACATGTGTAGAAATGAATACCCAAAGAGACGAAACAGTAGAAAATATCCCACGTGAATAAGTTCACACGTGAATAAGTCCATGGAACCCATCTGGATGCATTATCTACCAGACGTGACCTGGATAATAGATAAGTCATTAGATAAAATAAAAAATTTCAAAATTCATTCTCTCCAAAAGTCGTATTACGAGTACATTGTATCCTGAAATTAATATACATTAGGCTCATTTTCGTTGACAATGACAATAGCGTCGCGCAACGTGGCTGACAGTGTCATTATATTTTCATGAGGGTCGAAATGCTTGGGGCTTTCATAAAGAGGGGGGCGAAGGGGGGGGGGGGGTAGATTTCGGGTCAGTAATGTAGCCACGTGCTTTCGTTGCGTCATCCTAAACCTATGTACACGCATTACATCTGGATACGTGAACTTTCACCTTTTGACCCACAAGGGAAGAGGAGCCAGACTAACTTACAAGTTTCAGTAGTGGTTGCAGTCAGTATAAGACATGTCTGACATCAAAGAGAGTGCTCTACTGGTTCATGTATCCGTTCATCTCGCAAGATGACCAACTCCGAGACTTAATGCTGCGAATATAGAGGAAAATCGTGACAACAGTTGGTACTTGAAAAAAAAAAAATTGTAAATCACTAGACAGTGTATTGTAAATCGTAAAATATAATTATTTATCTCGAGATGATGGAGATAATTATTAGGCAAAAATATCTGAATCAACTGAGATAAGCAATGAGCTTGTATAAAGATTTGATACCAATATTAATTACCGTTACCAACCTTCGATCGTCTAGTTACTTTTACTAGGGCAAACTTATTAAAGCTCCATTAAAAAGTTTCAATGCTCAAAGAGCCAAAGTCCTATATCTACAGTATATTATCAGGACCTTTCGTTATAACGAAAAAAAATAAAAGTCCCGAGAAAAAAAAGAAGTTGGTACCACTGGCAAGTCACTATATTAACCATACGCATACCTGGGTTGCAAAGTACAGACTTTAAGATGGCTGCAAGTTCGAAAGGAGGTAATAAATTTACATGAAGCATCACTGGAGTAGGTGTCAGTGCTACCAACCTCCGTGTACGAATCTACTCCAATGAGTGTTACCAAGCTTAGTGATATATGTAGTTACTATGCGGCTGGAAATGCACCGGGCGACTATGAACCATGTGTGGTAAGGAGCAGGAGAAGAAGAAGGGGTGGTGAAAATACTATACATATATATACAAAAGTAGAATCAGAAGTCAGGAAAGTAGGGGAGGAAGAGGGGTTGGTAAAATAAGGAACGACCACGACGAAGGGGTGGTTTGCTCTATTGGTACTCCTGGTGGCACGACATGTCGCCCGAGTGAAAATTATGGCTCCTCATTTAGTTTACCGCGAAGCTCGCTACTTGTATTCCCTTTAAAGCCAAACTTTCTCACTCGCAGCGTTACCGTCTACTTGTATACCGAACGTCACGTGACTCGTGACTGCCGCATTTATACGAGTTTAGTCCTTAGTGCTGGTATCCAGTGAGCGACACATCGCGTAATAGATGAAAATCGATTTTGCTACCTTTAATATTACTGTATATATATTTTTGCTATAAGATCCGCGTTACTCGTTAACGTGTCGTGTGTAGAAAATATCTGGAATTTCTGTCAGGGCTTTTCCGCGATGCCGATTGGTCGTCGCTGTCGTCATTCGATGCGTGTGAATTTGCCGTGACGTGCTCGGAGCGTGGAATCGATTTGCAGGATTGCAATTACTTAGTTAAATGTAAAGATACGATGTGACATTTTAGTCCTTTTTGAAATTATATTATTTTATTATTTTCTTTTATTTTTATCGCAGACGACGAGATCACGTTAAATTATATTGATATCGTTCGCACAGCAAATTTTCACCATGCTGGGTTTTTCGTAGTTTTCGCGAACAGTAAGGCAAACACTCAACGAAATTGAAGGGTTGTCTTCTATTTGAACGTTCATTTTGCAACGAGAGTGTCTCTATGCTAGAATTGAGATGCAACTAGGGCTTAACGTTCTATCAAGTTAATCCAGTAATATAATTACGCAGTAACCTTTGAACCCTACGTTATCACCTGTATCTTCGCACCATGAGAGACAAGGTGCAAAGTTCATACAGTTTCTACCGAATGACTTGTAAATAATTCCCTATTGAATTAATCAATGTTATCGAATACAAAATTACTAGAAATTTTTAAGGGACGATAACAATGATCAAACGAAATAAAAAAAATTGCCAAAAATTTAATCCCTATGCAAGTCCCTATGCACACTGATATCAGCCAAATACGTGAACATAGTGCAAAATGACACATGCTGTCCCACATCCTTAGTAAACACTGTAATCTTGACAAATCTGCATATCCACTTGAATCCTGACCTTTGACACGGGATAGCTGACGTTATATTTGTCATCCCTTAAATATCTTCACCTTGTAGTAACGTCATTCACCTTTTGACCTCGCACCCCCCACTACTCAAAATCTTATGTACATACAGTATGCACTTTTGACACCCTCAAATCTCAAAATTGACTTAGCCTTTAGACCCTAAGTAGCAGACTTTTCAATTTTCAATTTTATCATCCCCATCCAACAGTAGCCCCAGTTCACGGGAACTTTTGAAACGGCAAAAAATTCTGGATAAAGTTTATAATGTCAATGATAAAATAAAATTTTGACTTTCAACACGATAAAATGTGGCAATGCGCTTGCAGTAATGGGATTTAAAAATTAGCTAAGCGTGCCGCAGAAAATTTCATTTATGTAACACGCACCATTTTCCTATAGTAATAATATACATATATATATATATATGTACATCAAACTTCATATACCTACATATATACATGTATTCTATACACACAGCATAAGTCATTAATATTAACGAGTACAGCCGCTTCAGGAAGCATCACTGCGTCTAGCAAATCCAGAACATGGTAATGGCAAGATAGTAAACAGGAACAGACGTTTGTCTTAATTGCCTTACTCTCTGTCTATCTCTCCAGTTACGTTGCTTCTTCAGGACCAAGAATTGAGATTGTCTGAGGTAACACGAATACATCCTAAAGTTCCTATCCGAGAAGCTCGGTCGTTCTGGCAACTATTACGTCCTTGCAAACCGCCATTACCTCAGCGGCACTTACGTACAGTTTTATTTTCAAGGGAGATCGCTCTCGTTTCAGGAGGAAAACTAAAGGATCTCTGACGGAGATATTTACAAGCGGAGGAAAAAAAAATGACTTAACGTTATTGTGAGGGATTTTTTTTCCTTTTTTTTTTGTGGTTAGCAATATTAAACGGGGAAGGATAATTAAAAAAAATTGCAAATTAGTTGACGAGAACTTTTAAATAATTTTCATTTAAAAAAACAAACTTTTCTCTTTACGTAATTGAATCGTCGTAACGAGTAACGTAACTTTACGATGGGTAATTGAAAGGATTTTTTTTTCATCTTGTAATCGGGATTAAATGGAGTGTCGAAGACATGAATTTATTCTGTTAAGGTATGTCGTGACTTTTAGGGGCGTCGTGAAGATTCTGTTTGAGTGTCTATATATGTGGAGAAATGCAGGACGTTTTGAAATTACTGTTTTCACTTTTAAATTTGACGATGCAATCTTTTAAATTGAAATTTAACAAGATTTCAGGAAAAAAAATGTAACAAGATTTCATGGACAAAAATTGTCGTAATTATTTAATATTTGTGCAAATTTATTCGCACTTTCAGTACCTATGAAATATCCTATCGATCCTAAGTATCTTACGTGTTAGCACGTAATGGCATACAACGTATATAAAGCATGACACGTATGTTAAAAATTCACATGGATGCGATATCTCCAAAATGTCGTTAACTAATTAATTAGGCCTGCTAATTCAACGAAAGTTTAACTATTATTTCGAAAAAGTTGTAAACGAAGGAAAGAGAGAGAGAAAAAAAAATTGCGAAAGAAATACACTCGGCCGCGCTAAATCCGTAAAATCTGCTTAGTCTCATAATTATAATAACAACTTTTCTACTTCGCGGATTTTCTACCTCTCGAGAATTAGCCAGCAGCCACCAGTGTTGCCCATATTCTACGAGTCTTTTGTTCCGTTGACCTAATTGTGGTAAACCAAAAAGCAGGTCCTTCGGCTGGCTGGTATCCATACCGGTAGTGAATGGTCGTCATTTTCCATTATCGTGCTTCTTTCGAACGTTACCTAACAGCGACTAAGCTTTTTAAATCCGCTTACAGGATTTGGTACAAAGAATATTTCGAGCCTTTTACACAGGGATTATCACAATGACTGGCAAGGTATTTTACCAGTAGAGGAAAAAAAAATTTTTTTAAAAACATTAAATGATAAATAAATATTTTTCTTTGCATTTTTGTTCTTCAATAAAAATATGCTTATCCATTCGTAATTCCAATTCGTCCAAGTCCGTACGGCGTGTAAAGTAGAAAAGCTTCAATTTCACGGACACCGAGCACCAAGATTAATACTTCATCCATCGGCAGCCATTTTCTTGAGCGTTCAAGAAATTTATGATAGTAAAGGAAATTAAAGAATTAAAGTTACCTTACCTTACCTTACCTCCCCCTTCACCCCGATCCCCGGTATCAGGTGTCAATGGCAGTTTACGAAAATCAGTCACACAAAAAAAAAGGGGGATGAAATGTAAAACTTTGTATTCCCTACGGGAGGGTGAAAGTCCAATTCAAACTGATAAGTATGTCCCCCCCCCCAGCTCCTTAGCTCCCCCCCGCCCTTCGATAAATCAAAGACAGAACACTATACAATTTAGAATTGTTATCGATAACGAGAAATACATTGTTCCGTAAATTAAAGTCATTTTTGATTTTCACGATGTGTCTTATTTTTGACCGTGAAGACAATAAAAAAAAATATTTTTCAATTAAACGCAGTTCAATTAATTCGATTAATCAATCAATATACCCCTATGAAAGTCATAGGTGAATTTACGTTAATTCCAGTCAATTCGCGTGCATCGACCTATGAACGATTATACCGCAATCATAAAACGGTACATGAACACGAATGGCTATAAGCATTGTGGTTACGTACAGATTCCCATTTCCTGTACCAATCATGCAACCGGAAGTATTAGCTTAGAGATTAAATGCAATGTCGACCAGAAAATAATATTATTAATCATTAAATATATTTAACCTTATTATAATATATTTAATATATATATATATAAAAATCATTATCTTGACCTCCTGAGTACCAACGCAGTCTTGACCCCGTCTCTTGTAGTTATCTCGATACCAATTTGATCGAAGATATCGAGAATCAATATCTATCCGACATCTGCGATGCTTGTATGATTAAAGCAGATTGTGGACCTATCGGCTGATCACGAAGCCTTCAATAATATTATTGATGACTGTTGCAGTTCATGAAAATTGGATTTTACGTACGCTTGAGGAAAGTGCATGTAAAATTATGGAGTTTTTAGGGTGGTACCTGCTACGTGCATTCGGTACGTGGTATTTCGTATGGGGGAGCTCGGGTTAGGTTGGGGTCGGTTCGATTTAGAATGCAGGAGTATCTGGACTCGTGATTACAATGCAGTTTACGGTTGGTACTAATGGCATTAGGCAGTTACGCTTCGAGCGTCAAACATTAACCATAGACACGTTAGAGAAAATCAAAGCTAAAAGCTCCGTTCACTATCTTACACGTCGTACAACAGGTTGCGTCATTGCAGTAGCTTCTAATTCGAAAGCATGTAAATTCTGTGTACGCGTAATCACTGGCTAATTTATGCGAGCTAAATCATCATTCCTTCGGAAACTTGAACTTGAATTTCAAGTGGGTCCTAATTACCGGTAAGTTCTTGTAATTAATTTATTGATACTTTGGCTTAATCAATTATATCGCTTTACTCGAAAGTCTATCCAATTTGAAATTGTCTCTGTCACATATATGTAATATCATTTTGACAGCCAACAAACATATCGACTTGAACTTTGCGAATTCCTCGAAGAAACTTTTTATTTTTTTTTTCCCCACTCGTGTACGACTATGGATATGACACTGGAAATAGAAAACTTTCAAAGTGTCTTGAGGAAGTTGAATATTTGCTAGGATAAATTTTCGCGAATATAGGTTATTACATGAAAACAACATACGTGGACTTTATATACGTTCATTTTCAAAATACGAATTTTATGCAATCAATAGTGTCTATTGTATTCAGCATTGCTATCATTGAATTTAGTATACTCCATTCAAGATCACTCTAATATTTGTAATACGTATGATATATGAAAAAATTGGAAATCCAGTGATAAGAAAATTATTGAACTCACGTGTCTCGTAGGCTGCTCTTTTTTTTTCTTGGAAAATCTGAAATTAAAGAAATATTCGTGTTAGTTTGAATTTTAATGAGCATTGCAAAAGGGTATATCAAAAGAGTGAATCGGCGCAAGGGAATGAGATAAGATGTAAGAGTTACCGAGCAAAAAAAGAATAAAGGGGTAAAAATGTATGAGGGTTGGGGGATGGTGGGGGGGAGGGAGAGAAAGAAGGAAGAGAGAAGGCGCAGTCTCGGATTGGCGCGGCGAACATTCGCAAAGGCTGCCCCGCGTGTTAGTTGCTCAGTTTCGGTCCAGAGCTAAGCGGGTTTCCTTGCGGATCGAGGCTCTTCGCTAATTTTCTGTTTTTGACAATTTATTCTTATTATTTGATATCCCCGTTAGTGGATATTTTATATAAAATATATATATAAAAATAGCAATCGTAGGTAACAACGTAATTTCATTATAAAAAAAAAAAAAAATACATTATTCTGCCTCTGACTCGATCTTGGATATTTTTCCAGAGTATATAATAACAACAACAAAAATAATAATAATATTCATATAATTTTTTAAATCGTACAGTCATCGCTACAAATTTCTGTATCTACAAACTGAATAAAATTACGTACTTGATTCACTATAATAATAAGGCAATTGAAAATTTATAAATTTCACAAAAACTGTTTTAATAAAAAGAAATAATTTATTGTGGCATCAAACGACTTTTTTTTGTATCATTTATATTGTTTCTATATTTTTTTTTAGTGACTGTGCATCGACTTTGTGGAAAATGAGGAACTGCCTGGTATTGCCGAACAAGCAATAATTTGAAGATTATGCAATTGGAAATTTGATGAGATATTTTATGATTATCTGTTAGGACGATACATGGAGAGAATTGTGATTAAAAAGCTTTATGCTCGTTAATTAAATTTATGTCGTTAAAAATAATACGAAATTTTCGTGCAGTGTAGTATTGCTCGTAATTGCATAATTAGAGTCCCAAATAATTTTCTCACCTCCAATATAATTTTAAACAAAGGTATCTTTTTATTTCGGATACCAGTGAATCTCTGCTAAAAACTAATTAATTAAATTCCTCGTGCTTGCTACAATTTCAAGCAACAATTTAATCCGTGCGCAATTCTACCGTCGTACCAAAAAACAATGTTGCTCCACACTTTTTGGTGGTTAATGTGTGCATCATCTGTAACACTGGGTGCTCTCAGAGCGAAGGAACTTGGCGAGGGTAAAGGTATGTTGCAAATATATTATAAATACACGTACACATCGAAGAACCAAAAATCATAGTTGATTCAAAAATTTTGAAAAAAAAAAACTTTCAATCCACCATCTAAACGTAATCCAAAAAGATGAAGCATCTCGTCCTCCCCCAAAATTAAATTTAAAAAATCCAATTATTATATCAGACTGTATCACATGTCGTATTGCGATTTTAATCACAAGCATTTTCTTTTTAAAGACAATAAAATATTCCAACTGGGGGGGGGGGGGGGGGGGGGGGGGGGGGGGGGGGGGGGGGG